>OX101753.1:107524759-107665802 GCA_944452675.1 Tachina lurida | reverse complement strand
TGCGTATTTACGATGAATCTATCTTAGGCTTAATAGACACTGGGGGCAACCATTTCGTGTATGGCTGGTGATTATGCCAGAGCGTTTTTAGAACACAAAAATAAAACTTTTAATAAATTTAAAATTACTTTGAAAACTGCTGATGGGACCAAGCATTCGGCTGTAGGTAGTGTAACCGCTTTAGTAACATTCCGAGACGAAACAAAACAACTTACTTTTTTAATAACTCCACACTTGACACAAAATTTATATTTAGGAGTAGACTTTGTGAAAACTTTTGGCCTAGCGGGGGATCTATTTACCGAAAATATTAGTAACTTCCCAAGAGCAAATATTGATGAAGTCAATCTGGAAGAGAATTCACATTCCATAACTCCGGATCAGAAAATTAGACTGGCTGCTGCTATCACTTCCTTTCCGTCATATGCAAAAGAAGGATTGGGTAGAACATCTCTGGTATGTCATAACATAGACACAGGAGATCATAAACCAATAAAGCAAAGGCATTTTTCTATATCCCCAGCAGTAGAAAAACTTCTTTTTGCAGAAGTTGACAGAATGCTTCAACTAGGAGTCATAGAAGAATCCATAGTCCGTGGTCATCGCCTGTGGCTCTGGTGCAGAAACCTGGTAAGGTCAGACTATGTCTGGATGCTAGAAAGGTCAACAGCGTTACGGTTAAGGACGCTTATTCCCTTGCCTCTCATCGATGGAATTTTTAGCAGGCTCCCAAAAGCAAGATTCATCACGAGTCTGGACTTAAAGGACGCCTTCTGGCAAATTCCATTGGATGACAGGTCAAGGGAGAAGACGGCTTTTACTGTACCTGGTCGACCCTTGTATCAGTTCGTCACTATGCCCTTTGGATTGTGTAACGCGCCACAGACGATGTCACGACTTATGGACAAAGTGATTCCAGCCCAATTGCGTCATCAAGTCTTTGTGTATTTAGATGATTTGCTCGTTATTACGGAAACCTTTGATGAACATGTCGTACTTCTACAAGAAATTGCAGTTTGTATCCGAAAAGCCAACTTGACAATAAATATAGAAAAAAGTAAATTCCTCCTTAAGGAGGTAAAATATTTAGGACACATAATCGGCCAAGGCACGATTAAAACAGACCCGGACAAAGTTCAGTCTATCCGAGAATTTCCCTTACCAACATCCGTACGACAGCTCAGACGTTTTTTAGGTATTTGTGGCTGGTACCGTCGTTTTGTCCGAAACTTTGCCACCCTGACCGCACCTTTGACGGACATGTTGAACAAAGAGCAGAAAATTTAACTGGTCCGAAAAAGCAAAAGATGCATTTGAACAACTCAAACAATCTCTTTCTTCGGCACCGGTACTTCATAACCCTGACTTCTCACGTCCGTTCTCCATCCAATGCGATGCGAGTCAATATGGGGACAGGGGCGATTCTAGCCCAGCGCAACGATGACATGGACGAAGTACCAATCGCGTTTATGAGCCATAAGTTAACACCTGCACAGAAAAAACTATACCGTTTCTGAGCAGGAATGTCTGGCCGCAATCATGGCAGTAAAAAAAATATCGTGCCTACGTAGAAGGCCACGAATTTGAAATTGTAACAGATCACGCCTCGTTGAAATGGCTCATGAATCAGACAGACCTTAAACGACGACTGGCTCGATGGGCCTTAAAACTGCAAGGCTTTAACTTTACAATCCGTCATAGAAAAGGTAGTCCAAAATATAGTGCCTGATTCACTTTCGCGAATACATTCGGAAAATAACGAGGAAGTTATGGTAAGAGACGTAGAGTCTGTTTTTATATCTGAAATCAATAGTTCTGTCGAAATTAATTTGCAATCAGAAGAATTCAAATCAGAACAATACCTTTCGCTGATTAAAAATCTTAATTCAAAAATACAATATCTGTCCGATGTAAAAATTTTAGATGATTTTGTGTATAAGCGGACTGAGTTTGCATCGGGTGATGAGTTGCAAGAACAGTTTTGCTGGAAACTCTGGGTGCCAACTTCAATGACTAATGACCTAATAAAAAGAGCACATGATCATCCGTTGGGTGCACATGGTGGGGTTGGCAAAACATTGCGTCGTCTTAAAACATTTTTCTTTTGGCCTAAAATGGCAAAACAGACGGCAAATTATGTTGCATCTTGCGAAATTTGTAAGCAAACTAAAGCATCAAACAAATGTTTAAGACCACCAATGGGACAGCCATCTACTTCCGTTCGTGTTTTTCAAAAACTTTACATAGATTTGTTGGGACCATATCCCCGATCTTCTTCTGGAAATATCGGAATAATAATTGTACTGGACCATTTATCCAAATTTCATTTTCTAGAGCCCATAAGAAAATTCACTTCTAATGTTATTATTGAATTTTTGGAGAAACGAATTTTTCACATATTCGGAGTCCCTGAGTCCATAACGACCGATAATGGAGTACAATTTAAGTGCAAATTGTTCAAAGAATTTTTTAGGTGCATATGGAGTTTTTCACAACTTTACTGCCATTTATGCACCACAGGCAAACGCTAGTGAAAGAGTGAATAGGTCCGTACTAGCAGCGATAAGAGCATACGTAAAGCCGTCTCAAAAAAATTGGGATGAGGAGTTGTCCGCAATAAGCTGTGCGCTACGGAGCTCAATACATAATAGTACAGGATTTTCCCCCTATTTTCTTTTGTTTGGCCAAAACATGTTAACGCACGGGAAAACGTAAACTCCATTTACTAGACACCCCCATAGAGTTAAAGACAGACGAAAAGCTTGAAATATTAAGAGAAAAGGCTAAAGAAAACATACGAAAATCCTATGAAAAACAAGTGAAATATTATAATCTCCGATCACGGCCTATCAATTTTGACGTCGGACAAATTGTATATAGAAGAAACTTTTCCCAATCAAAGGCAGTTGAACATTATAACCGTAAATTAGCAAATCAGTTTGAAAAGGCACGAGTTAAGGCTAAACATGGTACGTCTTATTACGATTTGGAAGACCTTAATGGTAAACCTTTGGGGAAATTTCATGCTAAGGACATTCGATCGTAGCGAATTCAGTTACTTATCTGTTTCTTGAGTCAAAACTATTGTTGACTCCGGTACTCAAATATATAAATTATGGACTACATTTCTCCTAACCGGCGGAATCTTTAATAGCTTATTTAGTACATTGTTTTTGCGAACGTAAATATATTTTTTTTCACCTAGTTAGGGCAAGTGATTTTACATTACTACAGTTTTTGTTTTCTTCGAGCGCCAAAACTTATATACCCCATAATAAGATTTTTTTTTACGGACATCTTCAGTTCATTTCAACAACAAAAGTTGTCCACAGTTGGCAAGGAAAGCGCCTATTTTCTATTGGTTTTGTCTTCAGCTTTAGTCTCATTGTACCACGAATTCGTCAAAAGCTGTTTTGTAATGTATTAATATGCAGTAGTTTTTTTTTTATTATAAAGTATTTATATCCCATTGGTACTTAACATCTTCTTCGGATAGTATGAGCAATTAGTTTTTCTTTTTTCCGAGACATTCTTTTTCATACAATTTCCTTTTTATATGCCAATGCGGATAATGCATACATATACACACACGCACCTGTATATATATATATATATATATATATATATATGTATATATGTATATATATATGTATATGGATTTACACTTTCCTCAGACTTTTCCTGGAATTTCTTATAAATTCATTAACTATGCACGTCTCAAATCCCTGCTACACTTAGGAACGGCATTTGACAGCGAGGATACTTCCTTGACGATACCAACAAATGCAACGCTACCCCCGTTGACACTATTTAAGTTTTTTTTTACACCAGTTTGCAGAATTTTTTTGTGCTTCGGGTTTTATTCTTCTTTGCTCTACTCAGCAAATTCGATCATGTATACTTTATCATCAATAGATATACATGATGACGAATAAAGTGTTGAACAGATTTCATACTGTTGTTTTCTTTTGGCGTTCACGTTTACCTATGAGACAAATAAAAGCTTTACAATAACAAGCAACAAAAATAAATATAAGCATACATGATATAACTGAATGAAGTACTGAGTTTGAAAAGTGAGCTTTACCTTTTGTTTAAAGACCACGCTACGATCTTTTCAACTTTGGCAGCGATATAGTTCAGTCGTCACTTAGACAATAAAACATTTTTTTTTGGAAATAAGAAAACCAAAGAAAAATAATAAAAATAAAATTTTTCTAGTGTGTAATTATACCTGTGTATAAATATAAAATTACACAGCAAGCTCCGCTAAAGAAATTCCTTGTTGTATCGAGATCGAGCGACATTAACCTCGTGCAAGGAGAGTTGGGGAACACGTTGATGACCCACAAGGCCCTCGAGAGGCACACGTACTTTTTTTTTCGTGTTTGGGCTTAAGCAAAACGAGAAAAGAAAAAAAAAAAAAAGAAAGGATTGGAATAAAAGGGAATCGTCTATACAGGGACAGTCGGCGTATTCTGATTGAGGTGAAATCTCGGCTAGAAGCATTGGGTGGTATTATCCCGCTATCGAGAGAATCAGGTCAACAATAGTTTAATTAGTTTACGAAGTCTCATCATCTGCCCAACAGAACACTGCAATCAACATCCCTAAACAGTTACGACTCCATAAACCAGCTAAACAACTCCAAACACATCACGCATTAGGCCTTCTTTATAAATTGGACAGAGAAAATCTTAAACATCATAATGGATAAAATTGTCTAACCAGATTATACTTTCTTCTAAGCCTTAATACAATTTATCCACTTACTAAAAGTCGCCTTGAAACTAAATTGTTAACGATATATAGAACCAGCATTGAATCTAACCACAAACCAACAAAAGAAAAATTAATTTACCTCACTGAATTTCTGTCTCCCATAACTAACCTTATACTAACTAACTCATTCAAATTTAAAAATTTAATTTTTTTTATAACTAATACTATTATTAACACAACCGAAATTTAAAATCGTTAAAAAAAATTTTTTTTTACCAATTATAAAACTAGTATTATACCTTAAAACGATATGTAAATCGAATCCAAAGACAACAAGCAGAAGGCCTTCAGCATCGTTAGAATCGAGACTCTACTGTAAGTCATAATCAAATTTTTTTTTTCATCGTTTTTATACTATAGTATTTTTATATATATATGTATACATAAATATTTACTTGCTATTTCATTGATAATTTCTTTGGCACTTTTTCATTCATAATCGGTTTGTTTGTTTTGTTTTGGTCTTGCTGTTGAATTTTGAAACAAAGAAATTTTATTGCATATTGGTGCTGTGAAGGTTCATAAATATGTACGACCATATCTACATACATATCTGTTTTTTTTTTAATTTTTTTTACATACATGTAATGCTTTAAGATTTCTCTGTTATCAAACATATAAATTAACATGGTGTTATTGAATTAACTTAATAAAGTAATATTTTTGATTCTCCTGTTAGGTTAAGAGAAAGCTAAGTGTTATACATATAGTTAATGAAATTTGATATGTTCTAATATACATCCATATGAAATGGAAAAAATGATAGTGTGACTCTCTTTTAATGTAGAACTATATGGACGTAGGTAAGGTAAAGTGTGACAGGGTTTTTTTTTGCACGTTAAATGGCTTAGAAAGAAAAAACATACGGTTGGGTGGGTTATGAGCCTTATTAGCCTTCAACATCTGGGCTAATTAACCCCGTCGAAATGGATAGGAGAAGCTGGATTTATTAGTGATATTGGTAATTTTTTTTTCTTACAGGGCATAGAAAACGCACGTAATATTTTTTTTGTTTTGTTCGTGCTAAGTCCCATGGAACACGATTCCTGCCCCTATCTCCCGATCTAGCTAGCTAGCCAGTACGTGCGTCAGTTTCATATGGTGACCAAAATTCCGTTCGGAAATTTGACAATTTGAAAAATGTTAAAGTTTCATAAAAGCAACCCATCTAGAACATTACAAGCCTGCCTTAGTATGCACGAAAACCCACACGAGGCTTCCCGATATCTTCAGCAACATATTACTCAGCTAGAACTATGGTTAAACATGTGGAGAATAAAGGTAAACGAACAGAATTGTGCTCAGGTAACATTTACCTTAAGAAAGGACACTTGTTCCCCCATTACAATCAATAATCAAATTGTTCCTCAAAACTTACATGTGAAATACCTTGGTATACATCTTGATCGAAGGCTCACATGGAAATACCACATTGACTCTAAGCTAACGCAAATGAAACTTAAACTAACTCAGATACATTGGCTGGTTGGTAGAAATTCAACCCTCACCCTAGATTGTAAACTTTTAATATACAAGTCGCTCTTAAAACCTATATGGTGCTACGGAATTCAGCTATGGGGTACTGCTTCAGCTTCTAATGTCGAGAGAATCCAACGAAAGCAAAATAAAATTTTACGCATGATAACATCGGCTCCATGGTATATAAAAAATTCAAATATACATCGTGACTGAAGAAACTGCAAAAAAAGCTGGCAAATATTTAACAAAACTCGAGTCACATCCTAATCCGCTTGCCCGTAATATTTTGAACTTTACTGGACACATCCGCCTAAAAAAGAGGGATACAAGGGCTCTCTCACAGCACTCCAGATGGGACTTCCTGAAAATACTTTTATTTTTTTTATATTTTTTCCTTTTGATTATCACTTATGTATTATATATAACTATTACTAAGCTTATGTCCGACACTGGTCGGGCCTAATTATATTTTTATATTTAAGATTTGAATACTTATTGTTAGTTCATATATGAAGATCCAATAAATAAAAATCATGTATGTATTAAAAAAAAATATTTTCAAATACTTTTGATTAAAAATTAACTTAAAAAAAAGCTTAACAATTAACAAAAAGGCACATTGAAGTTCATTTGTAACAAATACTTGCATACATACACATATGTTGATAAACCTAGCAATTAATAAATACTAACGTTTAATTTCAAAAGGTACACAAAAATCTATTACAGTATTTTTCGGTTAATTGACCCTACGGTTAATTGGTTTCCACGCTTAATTGAACCACATGATCGGGCAAAAAAATATTGCATACGAAAACACATGTAAATTTCCTCGGATAATTGAACCCGGTTAATTGATTTTCCCGCTTAATTGGTTCAAAATTCATGTCATCAAAAATAAATTTACTCTTACTTTTACCCGGTTAATTGCATTATTATTGACAAATAATCTGGCATTTTTGCACAATGATCTCGAAAAGTGTGAATATGTACAACATGAATTTATTTGTTCCTTTTTTTTATTTTTTAAGCACTATGTAATATTTTAATACTTACGTGAATGGAAGAGCTGTATGGTATATACATATGAATTGTTTTTATTCTTTAAGTTAATGTTTTTTTTTTGTAAAACCAATATATGAATTGCTTTTTAGTTTATAAATTTTATTTTTTTGTAAAACTAATGTGCACATAAATAGTGCATTTAATAGTACATATGTACCTACAATAATAAATACCTCCATATACACATATACATATGTACATTTTTTTCTGTTACTTGCATTTTTTTTCGTTTAAGGTAAAAAAAAATTATTTTGAAAAACTTAAATTGCACATATGCGATTTCTTTTAATTCATTAATAGTTCCAATTATGCGTGATTTCTGTAATTGAACAAACTGTTCAATTAAACGGGATTCTTGTAATTGAACGAATTGTTCAATTAAGCGGGTATCGGCTAATTGGTTCCCCGGTTAATTGAACAAAAAGTTGTGCAAATTTTGATGTGCAATTAACCGAAAAATACTGTAGTTAATGAGATCGGAATATAAAAGTAACATTTACTACGAGTATATGTATACTTCTTGTTGAGAAGCTCTTATTAATTTCTAAATTGTAGCAGCAGAAATTAGTTGACTTCAGCAAATCCATTCTTTTTATCAGATTCGAGACAGTCGAAACAAGCAGTCTGTTTCTTCTCTTTGGTTTTATTTTATTTTGGTACTAAAATACCCTTTCCACATTTGCGGATGAATGTGGAATGGATAATATTCCTCTACCTGAAATATCAGAAAACCGCAGTTCATTTATTTCATTTTTCATTTCTGATACTTTCGACCAAATTATAAATATGATGTCATTTCTTGAATATTCATTTAATAATTTGTACATCAGCCAGTACTCGAAACTGATTATTTATAGATTGAATATTGTTTTTCTCATTAGAAAAAATTTTCACTATCAATGGTACAATGCTAGTAGTTCCTCCCGAAACCACATTTTCTGGCGTAAGAGAGTCAGTCACTTCTGCTTTTGTGATGTTATTTAAATGATCTAAGGTAAGAAAGGTTGTTTTCCACAGCAATTAACCTTAACATAATTTCAAACTTTTTGGCAGATTGTGCAATGGTGCATGTAGATAACTTTAAAAAATTATTTGTGTTTGCAGCATTTATTGTTCTATGTGAAAAATATACACAACGACGGATTCGACACTAAGAATTCGCTGAGCAAATTCGTCGTACGAAGCAGGACAAGGACGAAAAACTAACAGCTCTGTTAATTGACCAAGTTGTGTACTGTTTGAACAAAGAGATAAAAATGATTATTCGTCGTAGGCAGGCATTATGGTAGAATTATTCGATTCGTATCGTCTTATTTTTGAAGTTGTCGTATCGTTTAAATCTGTATGTTATTTAACAAAAACGTGAGGTTGCCAGCGAACGTGTCAGCTGTTATTACATATATTTTTCTTTGCTTTATAAGCGTGTGTGTATGTATGTACGAGAGAAGTTGACATTTGATACGTAAAAATCAATTTTCTGTATATTTTAACCTCACATACGTTACGATACATATTAAGTAAACAGCAACATGTTTTATTTATGTTACAGATTTTGCCAGCTGATTCGTAAACTCACGATACGAATCGACTAATTCTACCATAACAACCAGACATAAATCTATTGCAGAGTTCGAGGCGTATAGCGAATTTCGACCGACGCTTTTTCATATACACAAATATATTTTATTTTTGGCCCAGTTGTGTTCCTGGCATTAGTTGTTGTGTGTAAAACAATATTTCCGTAAATAAAATATAAGTGAACAGCGAATTCGCCAATTAAAGTGTAAAAGAAATAAATGTTTGTTATCGACTTGAAAGTTTAAGAGTGCTCCCCTATAAAACAGTAAAATATGACTTAACACCTTTTGTCTTATTGCACCTATTTTATTTCGCATTGTTTTTTTTTAGTGTAGGGACTATAAACACTTTGCTGAAACTTCTAGAAAAATTATGAAATTTTCGTTTATATAAAAAAAATTTTAATTTAGGTCTAGTGCAATTACTGATTAAAGAGGACTCACTGTATTGCAGAAATATGCAGTACAGAAAAAAAACGTGTGTATGATTGTGTGCACGCACAGTCTTTTGCTGACAATTATTTACAAATGCAAAAAATTTATAAACAGAAAGAGTATATATGTATTTTTTTTTTTGCTTTGTTTAAGTTACCGTAAATTCTAATAAAATATAGAGGCACCATTTAACACAATATTATAAGTACAACTAAAGAAATATAACTTCAACATATAAGAAAACAAAACAAATATGTATATCTATACCTGAAGACATCCTTAAGAAATCTGTTAAGTTGCAACAATTATTGACGTCCATAAGCTGCTAGTTGTAAAGAAACAGCAATACGTATTACAATTTTGATTTCTGTTGTTAATGTTCAATGATCACAGCATAAGCCAGAAGACACACAGAAGTTGTTTTCGAAAACCAAAGATACGTAGTGACACATTAATGAGAATAGATGGGAATAAATGCAAGACGCGTATAAAACATTTATTGCTTTTCTTACATTTTACTATGTAAAAGTATCTTTTAAATGCAATAGGAGCCAGACTAATGGTGTAAGAAAAAACTAAGAAAGGAGACAGACAGACGGTCAAGCAGACAGACAGACATCTGTGTCATTTAAGTCATTGTATAGTTGTTTAATAATGACAACGACACAATAATAGTCATATAAGCAATGTTCTTTTCTTTTATTTTCTAAAATATACTACATACATATTTCTTTTGTATATTTTTTCTGCTAATGTTTGCCTGTCAGTTTTAATGAGATTTCAAGCAATAAACGATTACATTTTGTTAAAATATATTATTTTATTTTATATTGGCTTTACAAGTAAAAACAGGAAAAAAATTATAATTAATACATACCATTGGTCTCAAGTAGAAAGATCCTAACTCGAATAATTGTAATTTTACAGGAAAACCTAAATTTTGGGAATATTATATACCTACATATGTATATATACCCAGCAAAAAAGTTTGCTTACTAGAATGCAAAAAAGTGTATGTACTCTTCAGTCGTAAGAATATACAATTTGACTGAATAACCCATTATTTTTGTTTGAGAAGTTCTAAAAGTATGCGGTACCCTATACTTTTTGCCTACAAATATCCAAAAGTTAATAGATTACTGATTGACTAAAAGTATTCAAAATTTAATGGGTTATTTTGTGGATTGCTTTTTGCCTAAAATTTTTCAAAAATAATTTTTTGCTAATAAAAATAAATAGAATTTTGTAAAAATCATAATTTTGCAAAGAAAATATATGAATATGTATATTGAATAATATGCAAAAATAATTAAACTTTGTAATAAATTTTTCTCTATATAAACTTCATTATTAACTGGAAAGTACTACAATAAGTACTTTCACGTAATGATATAAATAAGTACCACTCATTACTTTGTAAGCCATTAAAATAGTACTACCCATTACAAAATCTTGAAAAATTTTTGATGGTATAATTGTAATACTAGAAACTGTAATCTTCATAATGTAATACCATGTTCACACTTACATACGTGTTCAAAGTATCATTCGTGTTTAAGAGCTTAAACACGACGATTTTGAGATGTTTTACCGTTCATTTACTTGTTTTGTTAAACATCTCAAATCAAGTGTTTAAGATTTAAACACTCCCTTAAACACGTAAATGGAGTGTGCTTAGTACGTTTTATGATAACTCTGGCAACTGTTATTAAATGGCGGCATGTGAAAACTTATTTGGTAAACAAGTGATTAGTTAACAATTACTAAATTATTTCTATATTTACAATTTGAACGGGCTAAGGTTCGTATCG
The DNA here is from genome assembly GCA_944452675.1 of Tachina lurida. Classification (NCBI taxonomy): domain Eukaryota; kingdom Metazoa; phylum Arthropoda; class Insecta; order Diptera; family Tachinidae; genus Tachina; species Tachina lurida. The sequence continues at coordinate 107,654,653 of OX101753.1, read as the reverse complement.
CTTTTTAAGCCAAATTACATGTGATAATTATTAATGAACAACTAACATCAACGTTAGTTGTAAATATTCTAAAAATATATAAAATATTCGAAAAAAATAAGAATATATGTGTAATTTTTAAACTGTTAATCGAATAGAATACTGCATGGAACGATTACAGTCAATGATATAAGATATCTAAACTGAAAGTTTGGAGTGGATCCTGCTACAATAGAGATTGAGTTAGAGAGTGCCAAAGCTGACCACCTCGAGATGGAAGATCAGTGCAATTTTTACGCACGTGACATTTTTTATGGCCAGTCTGCCAGAAACTGCCGGTGGAGCAAATAAAATAAATACTTTTGCGAGAATTATAAACGACCGGTTTGTTAATATTTAATAATAAGTACATGAGACTTTTATTACAAAAATCTATAGGTAGTTCAACTCAATTTAAAAAGTCTCATTTAAATCATCATGGGCAAGTGGGAAATATACATATGTTCACTTGCAAATCACAGTTATTATACTGAAATGTAAAACCAACTGCAGAAAGAAAAACGAATGTAATATAATATCCACTATACTAGTACTTACGCTGCATATAAAAGGAGTAGTATGTGGTCAGAAACATACTAGTTGCTTTTGAATTCAGACTGGTTGCACATCTGTTTTTTTTTCATACAACGAACTATCGACTTTTACATTGGGTATTCATAGGAGCACAACTAGTTGTTTTGTGTAGAGTTGCATACTAGTTGAAGGAATAGTTGCTGTTATACTAGTTTATATCAATGCCTGTTATGGATAGTTTTGTACTATTATTTTATAAAATAGTTTTATACCAGTATTCTATAAAATAGTTTATTAGTAGTTACGCCCAATGCGGTTGTATACTACTCCAATATATACCGAATTCGGGAAATTATTTTCTACTAATAAAACAATATAATTTTTAAATTAATTTTAAAATTTAATTAAAAATCTTAACTAAAAAGAGAACAATTCATTCAAAGCATAAAAACTCAACAATGAAAAACACTTACTGCGTATTTAAATTTAAATGAAACTTATCCACCGCCAAAATAAAATATTGTTGAGAGTTAAAACACTGATCGATTTGTAATGACGCAGAAGACATTCAAATTCCTTTACAAAAAAATTTACCACATACATACACACACACACTTGCTGCATTCCATTTTACAATGGAAATATTGCACAGGCAAAAAATTCTTTTTCCTTGTTGTTTACATGACAAAAAAAAAAAAGGGAGAGAAAGAGACAGCTCGTCGCTTGTAGAGAAGTGCAGCTGATATTTCATCAAGCTTCTTAGTTCTGTCTCTTTATAACTAGTATAGGACTGTTCCAAAACGTAACTACTCCAAAAATTAGCAACAGGTAGTTGTATCTACCGACAGTACATCGAATAAGTAATAATAATTAATGTGATGATCGTAACACATACTTAAACAATAGTTAAACATATTTGGTAGAGTGATATAACTCGTGCTAACCTGAATAGAAAATGAGTAGTGACACTCACAAATATACGAGTATGTATTTACCAAATGTAAATCAATAATTGTATACAAAATATAATCATTTCTCATATTCCATTTCACTAAAAAATTACGTTAAATTGCTGATTTTAATAACAATCTCTACCCAAGTAGATATACATGGGTGCTGAAGAAGTCCGTGGCTGTGCAGCAAAATTTCGGGTTTTCCCCCAGCTAAAAAGTCTGGTTTAATTTTTCTTTTTTTTTTAAGAAAATTACATTAATCAATACAAATATTTTATTGAATAAGAATTGAAAATACTGAACTTAAGCCCGATTAAGAAATTATTCTTGATTAAAAATCTATATATGTATGTACATATGTATGTATGTATATAAAAGTTTTCAGCCGTTAAGCAGCTCTGGGTTAAAGAACATCGTTATTATTTTTTAAGTGCGGTCAGACTTGCGTGTGTTGTCTGGCCTTCGAGAGTTTTTCGTTTTACTCGAACTGGTTGGCTGATCTGCTACGGATAACCGTATAATCTTGCGGTTCTTTTGTGGAATTTCTTTAACAACCACATTGCCACTACCTCTGTGAAGGCATAGGTCGTGTATAGTGCATAAAAACTTTTTTAAGTAGGTAGGTACTGTTAATAACATCTTGGGCATATGGTGTAGTTACCCCGCCCATATTTGTGCAACCATATTCTGCAAATTTTCTTTGTAGAATATGTATTGTATTATTGTTGACTCATCATGTATCGATGCATATCGTTACTTCTTAGGCCACTCATCAATAGCAGGCAAAAAGACCAAAGAAACAAGTTGTGATTTACAGTTTTTATTAACTTATAGACTTTGGAAATCACTTATGCAAAAAAATATTGTAAATTTCCTTCCAATCGAGTCCAAAGCATATACATAGAAACGAGTAAAGTGACAGACTTTAAATCATTTCTTTAAATTAGTAAAGGCCCACGAGTATGAAAAAATAATTTTTCCCACACTTATGTCTTTTTTGGGTTTTTAATTTTTAATGGACATACACATATGTAAGTATATTTCCAACATTTTTGTTATTCCCTTGTTGTGGTCCTAAATCATTTATAATGATTATTGTAATGATGATCTGAAAAACAAACACTGACGTGCAGTCAGTCAATTAATTAACCAGTCCATAACTCCAACTTGTTGTTTGACAATGACTACCAAACACTTCTTGGCAACAATTTACATTTAAGAAACGTTCCGAAAACTTGAACGAGAAGAAACCAACACATGCATACAGTAGTGGGCACACGTTGTGCTTAAACGCAACAGGAGTTACAATGTTTAACTCCTTCGCTTAGCTGAGAAGTAGTCATTCAGTCAGTTACCCTTCCAGCTAAAGTACGTCCAGTTCACTCACTCGTGTCAGTAAAAATAAATAATAAATATATATGTATGTACATAGTTTATTATTGTTACGAAAAAAAAACTAACGATATGACAACATATGAATTTAAAATAAATTATTGTATCTGATTTGTGGCAATTCGAAGAGGATGCGCCATATGAAAGCAGCACGTATTTGTTTATTTCTTTATAATTCTTTTCCTTCCTATAAATTTCGTTACACCCCAACAATCACCAAAATATACAGCAATACGGGTACTTTGCCGTCGACACAGTTCACTCCACAACGTTAAACATGTTTTGTAGAAAATAAAAAGGAAAATAAATTATACCAAAGAAATTTTTTTCATTCATTGTGCGAAATAAATATATACATATGTAAGTATGTATGTTATATTAACTGCAGAGCATTGATTTATTGAATTCTTCTGGTCTCAAATCATAACTGTATTTTTTAAGATTAAATATTTACAGCTCGATTGCGTAAAATACTTGAATAAAATTGAAGTTTCAGGAGAAGGACTTTATGGTTCATTTCACACCACTTAAGAAGTATACTCTCTCCTCGCCATGTCATGGACTACTAAAGCTGTCTTTACATGGTAATACAATGTATTACGACATGTCTAAAAGGTCTGTAGAGTGTAAAAAATCTTTTCATGTAAACGCAAAATGTATCGAGTAGGAGAGAATACGGATAGAAAATTTGACAAGCGGTCGGTAAATGTTTTGTTTTCTAAACCATTTTAGAAACTTAAGTATTCTCATCACACCAGAGGTGTATTTCAAAGTAAACATTGCCAGTACTAATCGTATCTATAGAAGGTGTTAACACTTTTGCAGAAACAACCAAAATCAACTCAGGAAATTTTCATATTGTTTTTGTAAATATTGTACAACTGCAACCACCAAGTACTGACGATAAGCAGAAACAAACAAACAATAAACAAACCTATAAAAAATTATATTTTTTAGTAAAATTACACTGAAATAATAAAATCCCAGCAAAAAACTTTGCCTACTAGAATGCAAAAAAGTGTGTGTACTCCTCAGTCGTAAGTACCTACAATGTGACTGATTAACCCATTATTTTTGTTTGAGAAGTTCAAAAAGTATGCGGTACCCTATACTTTTTGTCTACAAACATGCAAAAGTTAATAGATTACTGATTGCCTAAGAGTACTCAAAATTTAATGGGTTATTTTTTGCTTACAAATACACAGATAAAACAGATTCGTTGAGACAACCGAATTTGTTGCCAATCGAATTTTGGTGGTTGCACCAACTATATAGAATTCTGGTATAACGACTGCAATTTTCTTGTGGTACCACTATATTTTAATTATAACCCTTCTTCTTGCTACCGAAAATGTGGTTAGTATAACTGAAACAATATCATAATTGGTACCTGCGAAAGAAAAATTGGCCTTCCTTACTGAAATAAAATAAGCAATAAACGCAAGTAAAAATATACAATTTAAGAAATTTATTATTTAACATATTGTCATAAGGTATTTTTAATTGAAATTTATTTATTTCAACCACACATTTTAAACAGCCACAAACCTGTTATCTTATGCACAGACTTTCAAAAACCATTTGAGAATTCATAAATCATAATATCTTTGAAAGTCACAAAAGTTAATTTTTAATTTGCTGCAACGAATATAAACTGTGATAGTTAGTTGCAGCAACTGATAGAAAGTGTTTATTTTAACCTTAATATAGAACGACAATTTTTTAGTTGCCAATACCAAAAGTTGGTAGTAACATCCAATTCATAATATTTTATTCGGTTGTGTTAACCAATCAATGAATTAGTCATGGCAAAAGCATACGCTCGGTTGATGCAATCAATTTAAGAATTGTCAGAATCATATCTTTATTACAATTATGCCCTCATGGCAATAAACATGGATTGTTTTTTGTATTAACAGAAAATTGATTGTGTGAACTGAAATATAGTTTATGCAAATGATATTTTGTTGGCCTAACCATTTTCCAACCAATCTTTTTTCTGGGTGTATGTACGATTTTATAGTTTAAATTTTGCTCAAATTTATTCTAAATTAATTTGCTAGTTTTTCTAATTAAAATAATTTTCACGGTCAATAAATTTTTCTCTAGATACTTATTAACTGGAAAGCACTACAATAAGTACTTTCGCGTAATGATATAAATAATTTCTTATTTTATTCATTACATGACAGTCATTATTATGCAAATAAAATAATTAGATAAATAAGTATCACTCGTTACTTTGTAACCCATTAAAAGAGTACTACCCCTTACAAAATTTTGAAAAATTTTTGCTGGGATGTTTTCTCCAATATTCAGTTTTATTAGTACACATAATTTTTTTTTTAACTCAATTTTTATTATTAACTCAACAGTACAATATCTTTGCTTGCATTTTACTTATAGTATCAGTTTAAAACATGAAAAATAGCTACAACTGGATCTTGTTCTCTTTTTTTAAACATGGAGAGGATTTCATAATATTTTGATTCTACAAAGTCGTAATACTTTGTATTACCGTGTAAAAAACATTTAAATGACAGAACATTTATCGTATTAACACGACTGTGCCATAAAATGAGCATTTCTTCCTTGGAGTTTCAAATAAGCTCCGTTAATTTCCTCATCAAAAATTTCATGATTTTTGGTGTAATTATCCGAGAAAGGTATTAAATTGAAGACGTTTAATTACCTCATAGAGGTAATTATGAGAATAAGTGTATTCTTTAGAAATGTATTTTACTCTGTGTTGTAGTACATAATTACTTGAAATAAAATGCACATGCATACTATGTATTTCTTTAAAATAAAATATTTTATTATATAACAAAAACAATTAACATTACAAAAAATAAATAAATAAGGTGCATATATTCGATTGCAGAATTGAATAAATACTCGTACACGAGGGTGGATCATTAACTCAGTCTTGATTGAAATGCCAACATTGCTCCTGTCAGTTGACTCCTGTCTAAATTTGAACAAGCTGTTTCATTTAGTTTGTATTTGGCTGCCGTTGATAACAGACTACCTGGCTATTGAGAAAAAAAATTGAAAAAAGTGAATTTCGTGTTTTTTATTTTTTGTGGAAAAAACCGCCAATCAAACCAAGGAAAAGCTCGATAAATACTATGGGGAATCCGCACCATCGATTTCAATGGTAAAAAAAGGTTTACTGACTTTCATTGTGGTCGCACAAGTACAAATGACGCTGAACATTCTGGACAACCAATTGAGGTCAGTTCACCCGAAAATAATGAAAAAAATCCTCGATATGGTGTTGGCCGATGGAAGAGTAAAAGTGCGTGATATTGTTGATGTCATAGGCATTTCATATGGTATTGTGGTTTCGATTTTAAATGACCATCTGGGTTTAAGAAAAATGTCTGCAAGATGGGTGCCGCATTTGCTCTCAATTGACCATAAACGTAAACGTCTGATAACTTCAAAATATTTTTTGGAGTTCTTTAACTACAATCCGAATGAGTTTTTGCAGCGTTTTAAAACTGTGGATGAAACATGGATCCATTACTATACTTCGGAGACCAATCAGCGGTCTAAACCTGCTCGGAAGAGGGCCAAGGTGAGCTTGTCGGCCGATTTTTTTTATTTTTTTTTTTATTACATATTTTATTTATTGTATCTTCATATATGAACTAACAATAAGTATTCAAATCTTAAATATAAAAATATAATTAGGCCCGACCAGTGTAATAGTGCTTATAAGTAGTGATAATCAAAAGGAAAAAAATATATAAAAAAATAAAAGTATTTTCAGGAAGTCCCATCTGTAGTGCTGTGAATAAGAGCCCTTGTATCTCTCTTTTTTAGGCGGATGTGTCCAGTAAAGTTCAAAATATTACGAGCAAGCGGATTAGGATGTGATTCGAGTTTTGTTAGATATTTGCCTGCGTATTTTGCAATTTCTTCAATCACTAGAGGCATATTCAAATCACGATGTATATTTGAATTTTTGATGTACCATGGAGCCGATGTTATCATGCGTAAAATTTTGTTTTGCCTGCGTTGAATTTTCTCTACATTTGAAGCTGAAGCAGTGCCCCATAGTTGAATTCCGTAGCACCATATTGGCTTTAAAAGCGACTTGTATATTAAAAGTTTACAGTCTAGGCTAAGTGTTGAATTTCGACCAATCAGCCAATGTACCTGAGTTAATTTAAGTTTCATTTGAGTTAACTTAGAGTCAATGTGGTGTTTCCATGTAAGTCGTCGATCAAGGTGTATACCAAGATATTTCACATGTGAATGTTGAGAAACAACTTGTTTGTTAATCCGAATGGGGGAACACGTATCTCTTCGTAAAGTAAATGTTACTTGAACACACTTTTGTTCATTTACCTTGATTCTCCATAAGTTTAACCAAAGCTCCATCTGGCTAATGTGTTCCTGGAGTTTGCGGGATGCCTCATCAGGGTTTTCATGCATACTAAGGCAGGCTGTATCGTCGGCAAATGTGGAGGTATGGATACTACTGCTCACAGGCATATCACAAGTATAAATTAAATATAAAACTGGTCCCAGTATACTCCCCTGTGGCACACCAGATGAAATTGTTTCAGGCCTACTTGTAAAGTCTCCTTCCGCAACAGTGAACTTACGGGAAATAATGTAACTTTCCAAAAGATTTAAAATGTTTATTGGTAAGTAAGTCTTCAATTTTAATATTAGGCCTTCATGCCACACTTTATCAAATGCCTGGGAAATGTCTATAAACAGCGCAGAACAATACTTTTTTTCCTCAAAAGTTCTTCTTATAAATTGAACCAATCTGTGAGTTTGTTCAATGGTGCTATGCTGACTTCTAAAACCAAATTGATGGTCTGGTATGCACCCACTACTAATTAGAATTGGGGACAATTTTGTTTTGAGCAGTTTTTCGAAAAGCTTTGACATTGTAGATAGTAGACTTATTGGCCTATATGACTCAGCCTTTGTTATATCTTTGCCAGGCTTTGGAATTATTTTAACCTTGGCAAGTTTCCAGTTGTGTGGATAATACTCCAGTCGTAAAATAGCATTAAATATGAATAACAGGATTCTCATTGCAATACGAGGCAAGTTCATCAGCATCTGATTACTAATTCCATCAATACCCGGAGCTTTCTTCGGGTTGAGTTCGGCAATTAATTTTTGCAAATCACGCGTCTTAAACTTTATGTGTTGAGGGGGTAGAGCGACTATATTCGGCAAATCAGCAACACCAGTACATATATTTGGCGTAAAAACGGATTTTAAGTGCTCAGCAAATATTTTACCTTTTTCAGTATCGCTTCTTGCCCAACCTCCGGTAGATGTGCGTAGAGGTGGCTTATACTCAACGGGTGTTTTAAGCTTTCTGGCAGCTCGCACACAAGGAGTAATTAGACGCCAGTGTAACATCAAGACCCTCCAGATAATTTTTAAGAGATGCAATTTTTTCAGATGCAAGCAACTCTTGGAGTCGTTTAGTGCACTCTTTAAATCTGATTTTATTTTGTGGTGATCTGTGCTGTTGCCATTCCCTTCTAGCCCTTCTTTTTTCACGTACGAGACGTTCAATGTCTGTAGAATAAATTTTATTAAACCCAATCTGCGGATGGGAGATAGTGGCATGTTCAGCAGCCTGTTTAATATTCTCGCTGAGATTGGCAATGTTCGATTCAATATCATCGGGTGTTCTAAGCGTAATGTTTTCCGTACAATGACTGCTGAGATATTTTTTGAACCCCAGCCAATTAACACGATTGATCATCTTCACATATGGGTTATGTAAGTTACTTCTTAATGGGCTACAAATTGTAATGATCGTCGGGGAGTGATCGGACGAGAGATCAAGAGAAGCTTGAACTTTAATTAAATCCCTAGATATATTTTTTATGACTCCAAAATCTATAACATCCGGAATTTTTTGTATGTCAGTAGGCCAATAAGTGGGCTCCCCACTCGAAATGACATCCAAGCCCATTTTTGAAATAGTGTTGAACAATGCTCGACCTCTGGGTGTAACAAGGCGCGAACCCCAGAACGTATGTTTCGCATTGTAGTCTCCAGCTGCTACAAAACAAGGTCCAAGAGATTTGTAGAAATCCTCATATTGGTTCTCAGTGATTGAAAATCTGGGAGGGGAGTAAATTGATGATATAACGAAATTTGAACAAAAACTTTCAATGCCAATATTTGTTGCTTGTAGGTATTCCTCACAAATGTTATCAAGAACATAGTGCTTGAGTCTTGACTTTATTAGAATTGCTGATCCACCGCAAGCCCTTCCTCTAGGGTCCTTTGTATCATATATAGTGTAGCCATAAATTTTAAAAAGACTTCTCGAAGTCAAATGAGTCTCAGATACTAACATTATATCAATATTTTTCTCCGTGAGGAAGTGCTCAAGTTCATTTTTATGTTGGCGAATGCCGTTTGCGTTCCAGAAACATACTAGCCCAATTCACAATCTTGTGCAAATGGTCTTGCACCGTTGCATGTGCAAAATCATATAGTATGTTGATACTCACCACTACGAATTGTTAAGTGGTGAATATCAATATACTATTCCATTTTGCACATGCAACGATGCAAGACCATTTGCACAAGATTGTGAATTGGGCTATTGTTAACGTGTTCATGGTTTATTAAGTATTGCTTGGAGCAGAGTATTCTGCATTCGCAACATTTCTTGCATCATGCTAGTCATATTTGTTGTAAAATTGTTTATAGTTTGCACAAGATTTTCAATAGTGGCTTCAAGGCGATTAAAATTAAAGTTTGTATTTGTTGAATTATTTTGCGGAGAAACATTTTGTGTCGGAATAGAACTAGCCTTAGTAGCATCTGCATACGATACACGGGAGGTAACTGGTTGGCTCATTTGCAGAAAAGTAGCAGAGTAAGAGTTTGCTGATTGAGCTGGAGCTAATTTAGGTTTTTGTACCATAGTCTTCGTTACAGAAGAGTACACAGGACAACCTCTTTAGTTAGCGGTGTGATTACGTCCACAATTACTGCATTTTTTATCACTTTGATCTTTTGGTTTGTTGCAGCTAGCGGTGCCGTGTAATTCGCCACACACAACACAAACAGAGGGTAAATTGCAGTATGTTTTTGTATGGCCATATTCTTGGCAATTATGGCACTGTACAGGACCTGAACGCTTATGTGGCTCTTCAACTGTGATTTTTCGGTACAAGAGGTATTTTAAATTATAAATTGGATGCGTCTCATTTTTTTTTCAATTTTATATCATTAGGCTCAAGTTCAACACGAAATAGGGGTTGGGGAATCTTTTCTCTATTTATTATATTGGACACATTTTTTACCTTGAACCCCTGGAGGACGAGTGCATCTTTTATTTCTTCGGGGACAACATAAGAATCTATGCCCTTCAACACGATCTGCATGCCTTTAGCGCTCTTAAGCTGGTATGTGTAGAAGCTTGTTTTACTTTTTAGGGTTCCGTGCACCAAAGGTGAAAATGGAACCCTATTGTTTTCGCTACGCTGTCCGTCTGTCCGTCACAGGGTATTTTCTCGAGAACCGTAAGAGCTACGGACCTGAAATTTGGACACAGTGTGTAGACCCTTGGCCGCTACAACAACAAATACATGAGAGTTGGAAATTAAAGGGTGTGCCAAAACGAGCAATGAAAAATGTTAAAATCCCATGTAATATACATACAATTGTATGTATGTATGTATATTACATGGGACCCTTGGCCGCTACAACAACAAATACATGAGAGTTGGAAATTAAAGGGTGTGCCAAAACGAGCAACGAAAAATTTTAAAATCCCATGTAATATACATACAATTGTATATATGTATATTACATGAGACCCTTGGCCGCTACAACAACAAATACATGAGAGTTGGAAATTAAAGGGTGTGCCAAAACGAGCAACGAAAAATTTTAAAATCCCATGTAATATACATACAATTGTATATATGTATATTACATGGGACCCTTGGCCGCTACAACAACAACTACATGAGAGTTGGAAATTAAAGGGTGTGCCAAAACGAGCAATGAAAAATTTTAAAATCCCATGTAATATACATACAATTGTATGTATGTATATTACATGGGACCCTTAGCCGCTACAACAACAAATACATGAGAGTTGGAAATTAAAGGGTGTGCCAAAACGAGCAACGAAAAATTTTAAAATCCCATCCAATATACATACAATTGTATGTATGTATGTATATTACATGGGACCCTTGGCCGCTACAACAATAAATACATGAGAGTTGGAAATTAAAGGGTGTGCCAAAACAAACGAGCAACGAAAAATTTTAAAATCCCATCTAATATGCATACAATCGTATGTATATTACATGGGATCCTTGGCCGCTACAACAACAAATACATGAGAGTTGGAAATTAAAGGGTGTGCCAAAACGAGCAACGAAAAATTTTAAAATCCCATGTAATATACATACAATTGTATGTATGTATGTATATTACATGGGACCCTTGGCCGCTACAACAACAAATACATGAGAGTTGGAAATTAAAGGGTGTGCCAAAACGAGCAACGAAAATTTTTAAAATCCTATGTAATATACATACAATTGTATGTATATGCACTTGAAATTTGTAAAGTTCGTGTATTTTTATACAGACTACAACAACTAACACTAAAATTTAAAAAAATTTAATTAAAGGGTGTACCATCAGTTAATGTAATTTCGACTATGTAATTTTGATAACTTGCTGTATCTTGGAAACGGTAAGAGCAAACTTCTTGAAATTTTCAAAACCGGTAAAACAAAAAAATCGCCAAACCGAAAAAAAATCGCCAAAATCAAAAAAAAATCGCCAAAACGAAAAAAAGCACCAAATTAAAAAAAATTTCTAAATCGAAAATAAATCGCGGAAAACCGGAAAAATCGCCAAAATAAAAAAATCGCCAAAATGAAAAAAATCGCCAAAATGAAAAAATCGCCAAAATGAAAAAAATCGCCAAAATGAAAAAAATCGCCAAAATGAAAAAAATTGCCAAAATGAAAAAAATCGCCAAAATTTAAAAAATCGCCAAAACGAGAAAAAAGCGAAAAATAGTAAAAAAAAATTATTTCAGCTAAAAAAACGTAAAAAAACACTGTATTAAAAAAATGCTCAAAGCCCAACGTACGGAACCCTTCGTGCGCGAGTCAAAGTCGCACTTTACTGAATTTATTTCAAATTCAGCAACCATTTTGCGGAACTCTTTTTCGTCATAAATTTGGATTTTAGTTTCATCGATGTTGCCACGTTTTATTGGAACAATGTGAAAGTTATTTTCACCAATGTCCGAAATTAATTTTTTAATAAGGGCATTTTAATTTTTTTGTCTCAAATATATTGGTGGCGGCTTGGATGTTTTGTTCGAGGATACCTCGGGTTTGTCGTTGTCATCTTGAAGAATTTTAAAGCGGTTTTGGCGATTAGTTGAGGATGCGCTGTTATCCCTAGACATCTTTGGAGCAGATGCAATTTTAGTAGAATTAGGGCTTCGCCCGCGCTTTAAAATTGTAATGTATCTGTCCATTCCGACTTGGACCTTGGGTTTTGGGCTACTCTTATTTTCAGTGACAACTTGGTTAAGTGGTGACCCCGAGCCCGAGGCGGGTGATATCGCTGAGTTAAATGTGGAAGTACTAGGCAATATTGTCAACGATTCACTAGTTGGCATTGGACAAAGCGAAGTTGATCGCTGACGAAACTGTGGTTTTGCCGTTAGAAAAAGTCTATTATCAGATTTTTGATTTTTATTAAGAGCTTCAGAACTCACAGCAAGTCTATTATCAGATATTTTATTTTTATTGATATCATTATGAGCATCAAAACTCACAGTAAAATAGGCATTTCTGCCGTTAGAACTCACTCCACTATTTTTTTTCCTTTGGGGTATTCATATAGAGTATTCCTCAAGGGTATGTTTGTATGTTTTTTTGTTTACGGTTTTTTTTTTGTTTTTGTTATTTCTATATGTAAAAAATATTTGCAAAGCAAATAAAGCTTATTTATTATAGTCAATATGTACTACGAATATTTTTGTATGATTTTTTTTTATTTAGTTTGTATGTAAGAAAAATTCCGCTATTATGTCTGTTCACTATCAAGGTACAACGAGAACTGTCGGCCGATGACAATTTTTAAAAAGTGGCACCAAAAGGAGATTTATCAAAAAAAGGAGCAAAATTTAAAAAATACGAGAAAACTACATTAAACTTTTTATTTTTAATGTATTTTTATATAATTCACTCTAAAAAAGGGAGAAAAAAGTGGAAAAGCAGTCAAAAAGGTACAAGGCAGTCGAAAAAGTGGCAATTTGCCACTTTAGTCGGTCAAAAGGTCACGCTGCTCGTCGGTCAATAAGGTGATGGCAACAGTTTTTTTGGAATGCAGTGGGGTAATCAACATCAATTACCTTCAAAAGGGAAAAACAATAAAGGGCGAATATTATGCCAATTTATTAGATCGATTTAATGAGGATTTAAAAAGAAAACGACCCCATATGGCCAAGAAAAACGTTCTTTTTCATCAAGATAATGCACAAGTGCACACGTGTGCAGTCTCAGTGGCAAAACTCTGTGAATTGGGATACGAATTGGTACCCCATCCGCCATATTCTCCGGATTTAGCCCCTAGTGACAACTACCTATTTCCAAACCTAAAGAAATGGATCGATGGAAATAGATTTAGCCCAACGACCATACAAATGCCTATTTTAAGGCCCTCAAAAAATCCTATTTTTTGGAAAGTATACAAAAATTGGAGAAACGTTGAACTAAGTGTATTGAAAAAGGATATTATGTTGAAAAATAAATTTTTATTTTGCAAAAAAAAAACTGTGTTTCATTCAAAAAGTCACGGACTTATTGATCCGCCCTCGTATATTTAGGTAGTTTTATGCAAATAAACGAAGATAGTTTAGGGGAAATTTCATTTTGGGGTAAAATATTTCTGGGTAATAACCCGAAATGGGTAATTCAACGAAAATCAAATAAGCGTGGACTTTTATGTGAAAATGGGTGTAAAGAACGGGGATTCAATATTTGGGGTAAATAAGTGATAAAGGTATTTAGCCGATGGGCAAATAAGGAGGGTATACTGTGTTACTATAATTCGCAGATTTAAGGCATATTTCTCATTAGTTGCTTTATTATAAAAAAAACTTACTAGTATATACTATATACTGTTACCAATATTCGTGTTCTTATTATTCTAAAATAAATAAAAGTATATGATCAATAACTAACAAATAAATACAATAAGCTTTGGTGCAGAAAATACCTCAACTTAAATGGGTCTTACATTTCACTAGCATTGAAGTTCCATATCTAGGGCTGAAATTTAAATCAACTGAAACATACGAATGAAGGCGTAGCGCCCTTCGTTCCGCTCTTCTAATAATTTCTCACAAGCAAAAATATTCCTTGATCGATTTGCCACTACTACACACTATTGCAATGTTACAAAATGCCATAATGTATACCCAGCATTAGAATGACTGAACAATTTCAAAATATGACCTTTAATTGCCATTAATTTCATTACCATAATTGAAAGATTGTTAGGTACAAAAAAATTCAGCTTTATGAAATTATCATTTAGTCTGTTCCGATAGAAATTGTGTGACTTTACGAACCGAATTTTATATCGCATATGCTGCAACATATTCACATATTTTTAGTACCTGCTAGCTACTTGAATATCCTAGTACGAGTATTAACCTTTGAGAAAGTTCTGAATACAATGCTTCATCTAGGGATTCGTCGTACTTCATTGTCCTATTCTTGCTACCTGTTACAGAATGTATTATAGGGACGTCTGCCACTCGCTCAAAGGAATGTCATTAGCGCGATTAACCGCGAGTTGCACTTCCTATTTATGTTTATTAATTGTTCTGATCTGATAATAGACTTGCTGTGAGTTCTGAAGCTCTTAATAAAAATAAAAAATCTAATAGACTTTTTCTAACGGCAAAACCACAGTTTCGTCAGCGATCAACTTCGCTTTGTCCAATGCCAACTAGTGAATCGTTGACATTATTGCCTAGTACTTCTACATTTAACTCAGCGATATCATCCGCTTAGGGCTCGTGGTCATCAATTAAACAAGTTGTCACTGAAGATAACAGTAGTTCAAAACCAAAGGTACAAGTAGGAATGGACAGATATATAACTATTTTAAAGCGCGGGCGAAGCCCAAATTCTACTAAAATTGGATCCGCCCCAAAGATGTCTAGGGATAACAGCACATCTTCTATCAATCGTCAAAATCGTTTTTCATTATTGCAAGACAAAAACGACAAGCCAGCTGCATCATCGCAAAAGTCTTTTAAGCCACCACCTATTTATCTGAGAGAAAAAAATTCTAACGCGCTTCTAAAAAATCTACTGTCGACCATTGGTGAAAATACTTTTCACATCATTCCAATTAAACGAGGTAATATTGATGAAACTAAAATCCAAATATATGATGAAAAAGATTTCCGAAAAATTGTTAGTGAGTTTGAAAAAAATAAAACAAATTTTTACACATATCAAATTAAGAGTGCTAAAGGCCTACAAATAGTATTAAAGGGCATAGATTCATATGTTGAGCCCGAAGAAGTAAAATGTGCACTTATCGAACAAGGATTTAAGGTAAAAAATGTTACCAATATAATCAATAGAGAGAAGATTCCCCAGCCTCTATTTCGTGTTGAACTGGAGCCGAATGATAAATAAATACCTTTTATACCAACAAATCACAGTTGAAGAGCCACGTAAGCGTTCAGGTCCCGTACAGTGCCATAATTCCCAAGAATATGGCCACACAAAAACTTACTGCAAATTACCTACAGTTTGTGTTATCTGCGGTGAATTGCATGGTACTGCTAACTGTACCAAGCCAAAAGTACAAGCAGAAAAAAAATGCAGTAATTGTGGAGGTAATCACACCGCTAACTACAGAGGATGCCCTGTATATTCTTTCGTTAAACAGGCTATGGGTCAAAAATCTAAATTAGCTCCAGTTCAATCAGCAAATGCTTACTCTGCCACTCTTCCTCAAACTAGCCAACTAGTTACTTCACGTGTATCGTATGCCGATGCTGCTAAGACTAGTTCTATTCCCACACAAAATGTCCCACCGCCAAGTAATTCAACGAATGCAAACTCTAGCTTTAACTTTAGTCGTCTTGAAGCTACTATTGAGAATCTGGTGCTAACTATAAACAACTTTACAACAAATATGACTAGCATGATGCAATAAATGCTGAGAAAGCAGAATACTCTGCTTCAAGCATTAGTCAACAAACCATGAACACGTTAAAACTATGTTTCTGGAACGCAAACGGCATTCGCCAACATAAAAATGAACTTGAGCACTTCCTCACGGAAAAAAATATTGATATAATGTTGGTATCTGAGACTCACTTGACTTCGAGGAGCTGCTTTAAAATAAATGGTTACACTCTATATGATTCAAAGGACCCGAGAGGGAGAGCATGCGGTGGATCAGCAATTCTAATTAAGTCAAGACTCAAGCACTATATCCTTGAGAACGTTAGTGAAGAATATATGCAAGCTACGAATATTTTCGTAGAAAATTTTTGTGCGAATTTCGTGATATCTTCAATTTACTCACCTCCCAGATTTTCAGTTACCGAAGATCAGTATGAGAAGTTCTACAAATCGCTTGGATCTTGTTTCGTGGCAGCTGGTGACTACAATGCAAAACATACGTACTGGGGCTCGCGTCTTGCTACACCTAGAGGTAGAGCGTTGTTTAATACAATTTCAAAAATGGGCCTAGATGTCATTTCGAGTGGGGAGCCTACTTACTGGCCTACTGACGTAAGAAAAATTCCAGATGTTATAGATTTTGGCGTCACGAAAAATATCCATAGGGACTTAATTCACGTAGAGGGCTCTGTAGATCTTTCCTCCGATCACTCTCCCACAATAGTTACAAATTTCAACCCACTAAGGAGTGATTTAACTAACTCATATGCGAAAACGATTAATAGGGTCAACTGGCTAGGATTCAAAAAATATATTAGTAGTCACTGCGTAGAAAACATTCAGCTAAGATCACCTGATGATATTGAATTTAATATTGCCAATCTTAACGAATATATTAAACAGGCTGCTGAACATGCCACTACTGCCTATCCGCAGACTGGCTTTAATAGAATTTATTCTACGAAAATTGAACGTCTTGTATGTGAAAAAAGGAGAGCTAGAAGAGAATGGCAACAACACCGATCACCCCTAAATAAAATCAGACTTAAAGAATGTACTAAACGACTCAAAGAGCTGCTATCATCGGAAAAGACTGCATTACTGGAAAAGTATTTAGAAGGTCTTGATGTAACGTCAACATCTAATTACTCTTTATGGCGCACTACTAGAAATCTTAAAAGACCCGTTGATCTCAAATCACCACTGCGTACTTCGACCGGAGGCTGGGCTATCAACAATTCCAAAGCTTTTCGAAAAGCTGCTCATGACTAAATTGTCCACAATTTTAGCTGATAGTGGGTGCATCCCGGACCATCAATTTGGCTTTAGAAGTCAGCATAGCACTATTGAACAAACGCATAGATTGGTTCAAGTTGTAAGGAGGACATTTGAAGAAAAAAAGTATTGTTCTGCCCTTTTTATTGATGTTTCTCAGGCATTTGATAAAGTATGGCACGAAGGCCTAGTTTTAAAATTGAAGACATACCTACCAATAAACATACAAAAGCTTTTGGAAAGTTATATTGTTGATAGGAAATTTACCGTTGTGGAAGGAGACTTCATGAGTGTACCCGAGTCTATATCTTCTGGTGTGCCACAGGGTAGTATTTTGGGGCCAGTCTTGTATCTAATATATACTTGTGATATGCCTGTGAGCAATAACATACACACTTCTACATTTGCCGATGATACAGCCTGTTTGAGTATTCACAAAAACCCTGATGAGGCATTCCGCAATCTCCAAGCACACATTACCCAGCTTGAAATATGGTTGAATTTATGGAGAATTAAAGTAAATGAGCAAAAGTGTGTTCATATAACGTTTACCCTAAGAAAAGATACCTGTTCCCCCATTCGAATCAACAATCAAAATATTCCTCAACATTCTCAAGTGAAATACCTTGGAATACACCGTGATCGAAGGCTTACATGGAAATATAATATTGACTCTAAGTTAACCCATATGAAACTTAAATTAACTCAAATATATTGGTTAATTGGCAGAAATTCAACACTCAGCCTAGACTGCAAACTTTTGATATACAAGTCGCTTTTGAAGCCAATATGGTGCTATGGAATTCAGCTATGGGGCACTGCTTCAGCTTCAAATATTGAGAAAATCCAACGAAGGCAAAACAAAATTTTACGTTTGATAACATCTGCTCCATGGTACATTAAAAATTCAAATATTCATCGTGATTTAAATATGCCACTAGTGAGTGAAGAAATTGCAAAATACGCAGGCAAATATTTAACAAAGCTTGAGTCACATCCTAATCCGCTTGCCCGTAATATTTTGAGCTTTACTGGACACATCCGCTTAAAAAAGAGGGACACAAGGGCTCTTATACTCAACACTCCAGATGGGACTGCTTAATACTTCTTTTTTTTCCTTTTTGATTATCACTACTTATGTATTATTTATAACTATCACTAAGTTTATGTCCGATACTGGTCGGGCCTAATAATTATATTTAGATTTAAGATTTGATTACTTATTGTTAGTTCATTTTTGAAGATACAATAAATAAATATATATATGAAAAAAAAAAATTAATTGTTCTCAGCGCTTATCGTGGATGCATAGCTACATTTGCCTTTCGAATCTACAAGTTCTCAGCCTATTTCATCTACCTTCAACTTTGTTAAGAAAGTATTTCATGATATTATTTTTAACGTAGCCAAATGGCACTCTGACTACCAGTGCATTAGGCGCGCCCATAGTCCTGCTAGTTCGTCTGCCGAATAGAAATTAATTTGCGTTGGAATTTTATACCATTAGACAATTTTTTATGATAATAGTCTTGTCCATGAAACAATTACTATATTAACATTTACAGACTAGAACAAATAAATTTCTATTTCTGTTATATAATTATAAAATGCAAAAAAAAATATTTAGGTGGTTTTTTTTAATTTTGACCTTTGACCTCATTTTGACGCGGGTTGGTACTAGGGATGCCAATCGGGATCGATTTTTAGAAATCCCGGTATTCGGGATTTATAAATCCCGATCCCGAAAATCCCGGGATATTCGGGATCGCGGGATTTTCGGGATCCCGGGATTTTTCGGGATTCCGGGATTTTCGAGATTTCGGGATCTAAAATTTTTTGGTAAAATAAATCATTTTTTTTAATAAATATTACTTTAATAACAAATTTTATGCATTTTAAAAGTTTTTATGTTGATAATATATCATTAAACATTTGACTTTAAAGTTAACAATATTTTAATACTAGTATGAAATAAAAATCGAAAGAATTTTTGTCATCTATTTTTAAGTTGATGTTAGAGAATTTATACTGAAAACAATAACTAAATATGAAAACTTGTTTTTGATTTCAATATAAATGTTTTTCTATAATCTAAATCAAAACGAATGTACATATCTGTGGACTTTTAGCACTATCGCTTAAGTTGATGCTTAAGTTGATTTACGAAAATTTTAGATGCACTTTCATACAAATAAGCTGCAAAAACCATTATTGTTTTTTTAAATATATCTATTAAGGTTTTTTTAATTGCGATTGACCAACAAGTAGTCATTACGGTTGTTACATATACCAGGCATTGCCTATTTTTTTAATCGATTTCGTCACTACTATGACAACGATAATAAGGCTGAACATGTCGAAAAATTAAAAGAAATGTATACACAATTCTAATCAAATTCTATAAATTACGTCTTATGATCACATTTTTGTAGGCACATACATTAACCGCCGTATTCATAAAAAAATGTAGGTTTATTACAGGTTTATTTGACAAATTTCTTAGAGAAATACGTCAAATAAGCGCTTAATAAGCCTAAAATATTTTTTATGAATATGCCACTAAAAGTTTGCCTGAGCACTTGAACAGTATTTTTGTTCTAATGAAAAATTTTAAATTCATACATAAGTTGTTTTCTGCAAGTTCAACAGATACATATGTAGTCATAAGTTCGCTAAGAGGAGTATGGTTTATTAGTGGGCTGTCCTTCTACTCTGCAACTCTAATAAAACTATAATTGAGTCGAAGTCATTCAGTCGGTAATTTTTGACACAAACCTTTGATCAAACCCATGTAATTTAAATAGGTCATAGGTTTGTGTCAAAAACGACCTAAACGGTCTAACGAAAATAATTTTGAACTGCAATGTAAAAACATACATTCACACTAGAGCAATTTTTTAGACAAAAGAGTACGCAATATTCTGTAAATATTTCTCGCTTTTACGTCAACCCGACTTTTTATTTTCTACTTCAATTGTAAGGAGCTATCAGTAGTACTCAATTGTTACCGAAAAGTGGATAAGGGTTGAGGAGTCGATATACAGAGTTATACACTGCAATTATGAATAAACTTCCGCAAGAAATGTCTCCCTTTTCCATAATTTTTTTTTTGTTTTCCCTATTATTTGCTACTGTTGAAGTTATTCCCCGGGCAAAATTTCTCATGGAATTTTATTCATAATTGGCCTTATAATATAGAATAAGACGCAATAAATTTGTCAAACTTATTGAATTTTCCAAATGTTATTTTCCTTCCAAAGCTCATATGCTTCTTTTCGTTTTCAAAATAATTCTTAGTTGTATATTTTATCACCTTTGAAAGTAGTTAATTTATTTTGCACTTGTTGTTAATTTATAAGAAATATGCCACGAATATTCCTTAAATTGTTAAAACTGCACGTATAAAATTGTATGGGACTTTTAAATATTATAAAAAAATACCATAAAATCAACGAAAATTTTAATCTATTAAGTTTTTTATATAAAAATTGCTAAGAAATCCCGAAAAAGAAATCCCGGGATTGAATCTTACAAATCCCGGGATTCGGGATTTGCCAAATCCCGAAAATCCCGGGATTTCCGGGATCGGGATTTCCCGTTTGGCATCCCTAGTTGGTACCATCCGATCAAGCCTGATCATTTGCTACATCACTTTTAGCCTCAAATCGCATATTTTCATTGTTACATTCAACATTCCAAAAAATAAAAAACCCCATATAAGCTGCGCCAGTACCTGTGTTCTGTAACTTGCGAGAAGTTTTCGCGTCGAGAAAAATTAAACAATTATATTGGTTGTCCTGTTTTCCACAGGCTGATTCGTATAAAACCTGAAATAAGCTTACAAGAAACATGAGCAAGAAATTAAAGTTTTTGTTACTCACCCTGTGTTTCACAGAATGATAACAAACCTCTCGTCTGGAAAAGTTCTCACTAAAGTTACAGAACATAGGCACAGGTCTTTTGACCATCATATTTACATATACATACCGTAATTATGTAATATTCGTTAAAGAAAATAATTAAATTTTAATTAATTAATAGCATCAGTTAAGTTTTGCCACATCAATTAATTTTAGCCAATTAACAATTTCAGTGAATTAGTTAAATTCTTAATTGAATTTATTAATTGGTGAATATTTTGTACATAATTTACAAAGTCAAGGTAATGACTTAAATTCAGTAAGGTGTGACTTTGTCTTGCGCGCGAAGAACTCCGGACATTCGGTTTTGAGCATTTTTTTAATGTACCGTTCTTGGCGTTTCTGTCAGTTTAAACGATTTTTTTAGTTTTACCGATTTTTTTCGTTTTGCCGATTTTTTCTGTTTTTGGGTTTTTTCGATTTTGGGGATTTTTTCTGTTTTTTTATTTTGGCCATTTTTTTTGGCGATTTTTCCGGTTTTTAGCGATTTATTTTAGCTTTAGATGTTTTTTTAATTTGGCGCTTTTTTTCGTTTTTGGCGATTTTCGTGGTTTTTGGCGATTTTTTTCTGTTTCGTGATTTTATAAAACTTTGATTTTTTTGTTTTACCTTTTTTGAAAATTTCAAGGGTTTTGCTCTTACGGTTTCCAAGATACAGCAAGTTGTCAAAACTGCATTAACTAAGGGAACACCCGTTAATTTAAATTTTGTTTAAATCTTAGTGTTAATTGTTGTAGTCT
Source organism: Tachina lurida (assembly GCA_944452675.1). Lineage (NCBI taxonomy): Eukaryota > Metazoa > Arthropoda > Insecta > Diptera > Tachinidae > Tachina > Tachina lurida. The sequence goes on along the minus strand of OX101753.1, from coordinate 107,632,610 downwards.
GTATAAAAATACACTAACCTTACAAATTTACATACAATTGTACGTATATGATAGCGTTTTCACACTGACATGGTTTTAATAAAAGTCCACAGAGAAAAAACTGCCTCATAGAATCAATAAGATTTTCTCTATGAAACGTTTTTAGGCTAAGTGGTATCCCAGCAGAAAGAAGCGAAGATTTTTTCATAGAGATTCCTTATTGTTTTTATGTGGTAATCTTATTAATTTTATCAAGAAGAAAACCACATAAAATCAAGAAGAAATCTTATTATTCACACATTTTTTACTCGTTATTTTTGCCACCAAAAAAACAATCCATAGAGAAAAACTTTTTGATTCTATTAGGTTTTCTTATAAATTGTAAACTATAGGGATTTCTTATTGATTTTATTAGGTTGCCTTATTAAATTTTTTAAAAAGGTTTTCTTATTAGGCTATCTTATTAATTTTTTCAATAAGGTTTTCTTCTTGATTTTAGTAGGTTCCTATATGATTATGTGTAAAGCATCTTATTGATTTTTTTAATAAGGAAATATTCTTGATTTTATGAGGTGTCTTGTTATTTCGTTTCTATAAGTAGACATAGAGACAATTTTTTTCATGATATTTTTCATTTTTGTATAAACATGTTTGTACAATTATTTCAATGGTTGTTCAGGCTGCTTGTTAGCATATTGTCTATCAGCAAAGAATATAATCATAATTTATATTCTTTGCTATCAGGTAGAAGTTAGCTGGTTCAATACTTGGTGAGTAGTAAGTTAGTTAATAATATAACATAATGTGTAGGTATGTATGTATACATAAATAACATCTACAATATACTTCATACATACATATGAATATGGTATAGAATTTAAATGAAAATACAAAGTACAGAGAATAAAGACGCATTTTTTTTATATTTTTATTGAAAAAATCAATACGATAACTTAATAAAAACTAGAAGATTTCTTCTTGATTTTTTCAAAAAAGTTTTCCCTATGAAATTAATAAGATCTCCTTATTGAAAAAAAAAACATATAGATGTTTTATTAATTTTGTTCTATTTTATGAGGTATTTAGTAGGCACTGTTTTCTCTGTGTTGGTTTTAATGTTAAAACCAACTGTTAAAACCTGGTTTTACCATAGAATTTGTTTTTGTGAAAATCAACTTATAACCATTTTTGAATTGGTTTTAAGTTGGTTTTATGAAATGCAACTTTGTTTTCGCTGTGCTAAATTTAGTGCTGCCAAGTTAAAATGACCGGCAGCAGTTGATAATGTTCATGCCAGTGAATAACAATAGATGTCGCTTGAAAGATTTTCAACTTAAAAATGAATGCAGCAGCAACAATAATCTTAAAAGTATGGAAAAAAGAGTTTTTTGTAAGGAAAACAACCTTTATGAGGTAAAACTAGACGATTGACTTACATCGATCCGCCGATAAAAAGTTTTATTTTGTGATGTATGTATTTGTGCATTTTTTATATACAATAACTTGATTTCCAAGTAGTTCTTCACTTTGTATTACTAGTTCCACAGATTTAAAATATTTATTTACAAAATATAAAATAATTTCCATTTTACAACGCATTGTAAAATTTCCGAGTTTTTCATACAAACAAAGACAGTTGTTGTACAGTTTGGCAAATAAGTGTTATAAAGAGCAGAAAAAATACAGCAACAAACAAACGCATTTCTGCACGATATTTATTTTATTTTGAACGAAGTTGCTAGACAATCGTTGAGTTAAAACCTGAATTAATCAAACTTGTAGTGTGAATGCAAAATCAGCTGTTTATGGTTTTAACGTTGAAACCAGGGGGTCTACTCTGTAATTCGAAACGAAAGAAAATTCTTTCGAATTTGTATGTTAAATACATGTAAATTCGAAAGCATTTTCTTTCGTTTCGAATTACAGAGTAGACCCCCAGGTTTTAACTTTCAGTGTGAAGACACTATTACATGAGATTTTAAGATTTTTCGTTGCTCGTTTTGGAACAGCCTTTAATTTTTAACTCTCATGTATATATTGTTGTAGCGGCCAAAGGTCTACACACTCTGTCAAAATTTCAGGCCGTAGCCCTTACGGTTCTCGAGAAAATAGCCTGGGACAGACAGACGGATAGCGTAGCGAAAACAATAGGGTGCCTTTTCACCTTTGGTGTACGGAACCCTAAAAACGGCGTAGCTATATACGAATGAAATAATTTTCACGCATTTCATAAAAAAATGCTTAAAGCTTATTCTAGACGATATTTTGAATCAGCAAGCATATTTATGATGAAAAATTTGTTACCAGTGGCAACATATCCTGTAGACACTAAATTTTTCAATATACGTATGTATGCTTAACAAAATATGAAGACCATTTTTACTTTGTAAGAAATTTACTATGTAGTTCTGCTGATAGATATCGCACACTAAATCATAAATAGTCACAACTCAAAATTATCAAAGTGCTTTTGCTTTTTTATAAACCAGTTAATTGAAGAAATCTATAACGACCTCAACAATTTTTGTTTTTATGCTTGTTTTTATGTCACATACTTGCGTCATTTGCACAGTATCAACATTTATTTGCAACTACTCAGCATCCGAAATTTTTGGAGTTGTTACTCTTTATGATTTAGTGTGCGATATGTTATTTGTGAAAAGTGTATGTATACTTTTCAGCACATCGTCGGTTGGTTTTGGTTTGCTGAAGACATAATGTATTTTTAGTATACCGCATACCAGAAACTAACCGACGATATGCCAAATTCGTATACATATTCGCCTCATCATCAATTATAAACTAATTAATTAATTTAATTGTATTAATTTAATTTATAAAGGGAAAATAATGTTTGAATTATATTACCTTCATATATTTCTCTACAAGCACTGTAATAAAATAAATAATAATCGCGTTAAATAAAAATAAAATATTAAAACAATAACAACTCGTGACATTTCCTTTGATACATTTTATTGCAAAAATGTTTCTTAAGACCGTTTCACACTATAATACAAGTATTAATACTTTTGTGGAAAATGCAACTCTGACATGTTGAGTTGTTATTGTCTTTTGAAATTTTTGAAACAGAAATTAGGTTAGGGATGCATTTTCGTCAAAAGTATTAATACTTGTATTATAGTGTGAAACGGCCTTTACAAGTATGTAATAGGGAATGGTAAATCGATTTCGATCGAAAACCGCTTTTCGGTTAAAAAAAAACTGATTTTTAGCAATTGATTTTACGACGGCGATTTTAAACTGAGCTCATTATGCTGGCATATATTTGCTGACATATATGTATGTATGTATTTGCTTGAAAAATTTTGTACTTTCAGCATACCGTGTAGACTCCTGACATATAAAAGTACATACGCTGATAGCGGATGTGTTATTATTTTAAAACATATGAATATAAGGATATATTTATTGATTCAACATATCGTCTCGACTAAAGCGGCCCATACACTACGACAGAATGCATGCGCAATCAAGCTATTGAGCAATCATGCTCGAACCAGTAGCTCGTTTCTGTATTTCTCGCATCGTAAAATTTCCCGCATGAAACGAGGGAATCTTAACAAAAACAGTGTAAATAGAAACACAAAATGGCTTTTCTCACATAAGTGTTTCTGTATCAGGGCTGCCGTTTTTGGTTATTTCTAACAAAAAGTGGTTTTTTTTCATTAGTGTGGATATGTGAACATTTTTCTCATTTTGGTTATTTTTTGCCAAAATAATGATACACATGTATGTACATATTTCTTATGTTTTGCTTTTTAAGCTTTTATGTTCTTAAATTTTTAATATTGCTACCAAGGCAACTGAAAATAAAACAGCTGTGACTAAAATCGGTAGTGCAGCCACCTGTTATGAATTCGCCTTGATTGCTACTCACTTGTTTACAACATTGTCAACAGCTTTTAATTTTACTAAATGATCGCAACTCTGTACTACAGAAATCACATGTCTTTTGTAATGGCGACAACATTCAATTAAACGATTTTACAAAGTAAATTTATGTAAAGAATATGCAGGTAAGTTGTTGTTTGTGTAAAAATACTGTTCGGCTGTCAAATACAAAAACTAAACGTGTGAAGAAAAACAACATTCACAAATTAAACGGAAAACTAAAGGAGAATAAATTAATCAGCTGCCGACTGGCATATACCTTACAAATGAGCATTGAACTATTGCTTGCAAGTCAGCTTCATGTTCCTTGATTTCTTGTTGTAGTGCGGCGCAAAGTGTATGCATATTAAATGTTATTTAATAAAAATACTACATATTGAAATTTGGCTATTTTTTTCTCATTTGGTAACTTTTAAAGCGAATTTTGGTTGTAAATATTTTTTGGTTGTGGCAGCACTGTTCTGTATCTTTACTTTGCGAGAACTATCTCTCAAATAAATAAATTTCCAGCAATTATTGGAAAGATGTGAGAAAAAGTTTTTCTGTAACAATATTTTGTGAAAAGTTTCTCGCAAGTACTGTCAAAACAACTCGCATTTTAAATTGGTGTGAGAACAACCAAATTTGTACAAAAACATATGCATTTTTGAATTTATGTGTAAAAATATGAAAAATAATTTAGTTGAAAAGATATGCAACGAATTGTTAACCTGAAATTATTATTAATGAGTCGATATTTCAAGCATTTTACATTACAATACATTTATTTTTTTGTTATTTAAATAATATTTTTGTGACATTTTGTTTCATTTGACAGCAATTGCTGGAAATATTCCAATAAAAACAGAATTAGTGTTATCTGTTTTCGCATTCAAATACAGAAACACTTTTTTCTAACAAATCGAGAAACGATGGAATTTTGTGTTTCAAACTTCATGTGAGAAATTTTATGATGCGAGAAATACAGAAACGAGCTACAGATAACATACCAGCAAGCTGGTTCAATATTCACTTTTTAAAAAATTCAAGAAGGGTGGTTATGAATAGTGACACAGTTTTTGCTGCAATTTTTATTGATATTTTGTTAATATTAGCAGCTACATAGTATGTACAGTATTTTTCGGTTAATTGCACATCAAAATTTGCACAACTTTTTGCTCAATTAACCGGGGAACCAATTAGCCGATACCCGCTTAATTGAACAATTCGTTCAATTACAAAAATCCCGTTTATGCATTAAACACATTCACCACAGCAGGCTACACGAACACACGACTTCAAATGCCGCTAGCAGCATTTGTCGCCTCGTAGCCAGCTACTTAATTATTTTGGAGACGGCAGCAGCACCATCTGCAGCTGATATTCAAGTACAAATACATAGTTCAGTATTGCCACTTTCATATATTTTGCATTTATAAAAATTAATTTTTCTTTTAAAATGTACTTATTTCACATTGTAAAAGTACAATAATGAATCAATTTATTCTTTACATCAATTTTTGGATATTGTTTCTAGTAAATAGTATGAAATAATTATACGATATCATTCATTCACCATTTTGTATTATACTGGTAACACTGCATTTGCTCATTGTAGCCAGAGAAATAGAAATTAGTTTAAAGTTGGCGACAGCTACAACGGTGGTCGTGCAGTCGTGTAGCCTGCTGTCGTTAAAATAATTGTTACCATAAGAATGTGTGTATTCTATTTTTGACAGATTGTAGCCCGTAGCCTGCTGTGTCGAATGTGTTTAATGCATTAATTGAACAGTTTGTTCAATTACAGAAATCACGCATAATTGGAACTACTAATGAATTAAAAGAAATCGCATATGTGCATTTTAAGTTTTTCAAAATAATTTTTTTTAAGTGCAAGTAACAGAAAAAAATTTACAATATGTATGTGTATACGCAGGTTTTTATTATTATTTCAATTAGTAGAGATGCCACCCAGTGTTTTTCACAAATGATGTCAAATATGTATGTGCAAAAATGCTAGATTATTTTTCAATAATAATGCAATTAACCGGGTAAAAGTAAGAGGAAATTTATTTTTGATGACATGAATTTTGAGCCAATTAAGCGGGAAAATCAATAAACCGGGTTCAATTATCCGAGGAAATTTACATGTGTTTTCGTATGCAATATTTTTTTGCCCGATCATGTGGTTCAATTAAGCATGGAAATCAATTAACCGTAGGGTCAATTAACCGAAAAATACTGTATAACTAAAGTGTTCAAATTCCATTTTCCATTGAAACAAATTATGTTTCAACAAATCATGAATTTTAAATGCATATTTATTCCTTGACAACTTTACTCAACTGAGCTAATTTAACCATACACAATACCAGCAAGCTGGTACCATCAGCAAAATATCAAACTCTATTGACATCGCCGCACCAAAACGTACAATCACACAAAATGCCCATACACGACCAAACTGCTGGCACAACCACTTGATTGCGCATGCATACTGTTGTAGTGTATGGGCCCCTTAAGCTTAATGTAAATTAAGCAAAATTAAACTTCAGTGCCTGTATTTCGTATACAACAATGAACAAGGAATTCATACTTTTAAAAAATTAAATTTTTTTTAGAATATTTTACAGTTAATTTCAAAGAAACAAATGCCACAAATCCATATTTTGCAAAATAAAATATAAATACTATATATATTTATATATACTAGATATACCAAACGGACGACACAATCGTCCGCATTCTAAACAGAAACAAAATCTCTTTATTAAACCTAATTCAATTTATTGAACTCTCGTTCTATAAGTTTTATGCAGCGTGACCGTTTGATCGACTAAAGTGGCCAATTGCCACTTTTTTGACTGCCTTGCCACTTTTTTCCCCTTTTTTTAGAGTGAATTATATAATAATACATTAAAAATAAAAAAATTTAGTGTAGTTTTCACGTCTTTTTTTAATTTTGCCCCTTTTTTTGATAAATAATCCCCCATTTGGTGCAACTTTTTGAAAAATGTCATCGGCCACCCTGGTTTTATGACTTTCATACAATAACAAATAAGAAAAAAATGGAATAGCATGAAAAAATAGTACACAAATACACACACACACACACAGTGTAAACTAACAAATGAGCGTGTACTATGTTTGCATGTAGTAGTAGCAATTTTAAACGCTTATAGCTCCCAAAATACTAAACCGATTTCAATAAAATATAGATTCTGCACATCTGCGCAGAAATTCCTTTAAAATGATATAAATTTTTCCAAAATCGGTGCAGTAGTTCCGGCGTAAAAGGGATTACAAGAAACGTGTTCGCCTATTAATTATATAGATATTAGGTACAATTATTACAAATGCGGAGAGTGAAATTCCAAGCAGACGCCATCCATGCATGATTATTTTAAATTGGATTATTTGTTTAAGGCGACAAGCAGCGCCGCCAGAGAAACAAGCCGTCTTAAAAAGTCGGCAGCGCCGACTTAGCAAACAATAGTCGGCGGCGGCTCATAAGCCGCCTGACACTTACAGCCGCTTTTTATAGAGTTTTTAAACACATTTCTATAAAAAAAAATTCGAACACCATATAATTTCTAAGATTTAGTGCAAATTTGCAACCACATAAAACAATTATCCGGCTGCAATTTTGAGCCGATGCTAGCCACATGCATCGGCGGAGGCTTGATTTTAAATTGAAAGTCGGCGGCGGCTATCGAACCGGCTGTGAGCCGATCGGATTGTTTCTCTGGCAGCGCGTCATCTCTTCCCCAGCTCTCTGCTTTTTTTACTTTTAACGATGTTTTTTCTTTTCAAAAACTACCAAGGCGGCTTCTTAGTTTTCAAGAAGCGCACATCTGGTAACGAATAAATTGGGTGTAGAGTTGGAGTTAATATACAAAACAAACCACAAACTCCTTTCATGCTAAAATGGTTGAGTAAAAAACACATTAATTATTTTGCCAGTTATTCATATCAATGAATGAAAAGAAGTGCTGGCATAACATGCCAGTTTGTAGGTGAGAGAGGCAAAGAGAGGGGTTTTGTGTTTGGCATAACTTTTCAACCAGCTACAACCCCGCATTAACAGCACAAAACCAATACACACACAACTTAAAAACCTGCAAATGTTAAATGAATACAAGAAACACTCACATACACAAAGCTGTGTATACGTATACATTTTTATTCCGGATGAATTAGTCTCGTGTGTTCTTAAAAAAACAAAAATTGTGCGGCTTAAATATTGTTCTCGTGTAAACTACCTCAATGAGCAAATTCACAAATTGTTCTATTCCGTCATATTTATTGTAAGTCATAAAAGTTTATGACTGTCATTAGATCTTGCTCATATCTTTCATAAAAAATATTATATCACAATAAAACTTTGTTACCCATTTTTTCAGTCTGCTATTTATTTTACATAAATATTATTTTCATTTACGTTCAAGAGTTCGACAAACTTGCCTTCAAGCATTCGTTGCGTAAATTCGTCTATTGAATTTGACGACTTAACAGCTTAAGTCAAAATCTCTGCTTTACAATGGATATTTTTGTATCACATGGCTACTAAATTATGCAAATATTCATTGTGGCTGAAATCACTTGCAAAAATATCAAAAATTCGAGCAAATATTTCAACTGATTTTATGTAGTAGCTTAGATTTATTTGATTTCTAAGTTATTTTTGATAATTGAATTTAAATATATCAAGGTTGGCAACCGGTATCGTAAAAATACCGATACCGATTCAAATACCTCTAAAATTAGATACCGGTATCGTTACCGATACCGAAATCCATTTCGGTTAGAAAATACCGGTACGTACCGGTATACCGATTCCTACCAAAAAATAAATGATAGTTGAGTTGTAGTTGCCAAATTTTTATTATGTATTACAATTTTTTTCACCATGAGACAACTGCTTTTTATCAGTTGTATTTTGGTTTTTATTTCGACCATTGTGTTCGTTTTGCTTTACTATTCCAGACGCCAACCAATCCCATTTGTCAACCAATATTATTGCCATGTTCATAAAACATAGAATTTCAAGAAAAAATACCAAGGCCAAAACTAAAAATATTTAAAATGTTTTGTAATGGATACTATGGTTTCAAAAAATTTAGCATTGTTTCGAAGTGAACCAAAATTAGTTGTTATTCAGAATACCAATAAAACAGTTGTTTAAAAGTTAAGTTGTTTCAGTTTCAATCCAACTTAGTTGAGCTGTAAACCGTAATATGGGCAAAAATTTATTTCAATTAACTTTCTTTCTTTGGTGTTGGTCTTGTTTACACATATCGCCGCTATATACATATAAGGCTGGTAGAGAAAAAACGTCTAAACTTTAATATTTGAAGTTGAAGATTCCTCTCTTGAGGTGAAGAAAAGTACTTTTGAAAGGAAGGAAAAATTTTGGCGACCACTGTTGTACCAATTTTGTACTCTGTGTTGATATACATCTATTAAATTGTCCTTTCATCATCCTGGAAGCTGAAATACACCGAAAGCGTATAAATAAAACTCGAAATACATCATACAGGTAGTTTCTTTTAACAAAAAGTCTTCGAACAAAATATTTAAAACAGCCCTGCGAATTACTCTCATTCAATTTTGTTTTATAAACAAAGTTATAAACCAGGGTAGGAAACAATTCTGCTCGCAAATGCTATTTTATTTTTTTCGTTCGTTTTAAAATTTGTTTTCGGAATTTTAAAAATAAAATTCGGAAAAGAATTCTATTTTAATGAATTAAATCAACAAAAGTTATGCCCTAATTCAGTAAGAAGATTTAGGACGTTTTTGTTTGAGAATGCTTCTGAGTTCTTGTCTTTGAAGTCTCTAAATTATTTTCTTCAAAAATGGTTATTGTATTTGATAATGAAAAATATAAATATTATTACCATGTTTTTAAAACATAAAAATTCAAATAAATTATTATACAATAGTTTGAAAAATACATGAAAAAATATGTGTTGGATATAATGTTTGGAACAAAATCATAAAGCAAATACACGAACCTTCTAGCATAGACAATAAATAGAAATCGTTTTAAAGAATCAAAACTGCTTCTTTTTTTCGTCCATAGACAAGACGATACATTCGTCGAACAGAATTAGGGCATTAATTTAATTCGCTTGCGAGGAGAACGAAAAAAACCAAGAATTTAAAATAGAATTCTTTTCCGAATTTTATTTTATAATTCTAAGGAACGAATGCAAAAGAATAATTCTTATAAAATTCGCTAGGCAGCCAATTGAGTTTTTGAGGGGTTAAAAACTGAATTTTGGTACCTTGGAGAAAATGGCGGAGGCGCCAAAACGTAAACACTTGCGTATGTCCATTTATCACTTTCATGATATGGGTATCAAATGAAAGGTATTTTCGAGGAGATGACAAAAATGCGTTGGAAAAATGGCGGAGGCGCCAAAAAGTGGACACTTATGTCCATTTATAACTTTCATGATATGGGTATCAAATGAAAGGTATTTTCGAAGGGATGACAAAAATGCGTTGGAAAAATGGCGAAGGCGCCAAAAAGTGGACACTTGTGTCCATTTATCACTTTCATGATATGGGTATCAAATAAAAGGTATTTTCAAGGAGATGATAAAAATGTGTCGGAAAAATGGCGGAGGCGCCAAAAAGTGGATACTTACATATGTATGTCCATTTGTCACTTTCATGATATGGGTATCAAATGAAAGGTATTTTCGAAGGGATGACAAAAATGCGTTGGAAAAATGGCGGAGGCGCCAAAAAGTGGACACTTATGTATGTCCATTTATCACTTTCATGATATGGGTATCAAATGAAAGGTATTTTCGAGGAGATGACAAAAATGTGTTGGAAAAATGGCGGAGGCGCCAAAAAGTGGACACTTATGTCCATTTATCACTTTCATGATATGGGTATCAAATGAAAGGTATTTTCGAGGAGATGACAAAAATGTGTCGGAAAAATGGCGGAGGCGCCAAAAAGTGGACACTTATGTCCATTTCTCACTTTCATGATATGGGTATCAAATGAAAGGTATTTTCGAGGAGATGACAAAAATGTGCCGAAAAAATGGCGGAGGCGCCAAAAAGTGGACACTTATGTCCATTTCTCACATTCATGATATGGGTATCAAATGAAAGGGATTTTCAAGAAGGTGACCTTTGTGAAAAAAAAATTACCAATACTGTGCCATCGATTTTTTGATAGCTTTTGGTATGCGGAAAAAAAATTCCACTACCACATAGCAAAATAATTATTTTCGAGGCGCCAGAAATTAAATTTTTTGATTTTTTTAGTTTTTTGAGATTGTTTTAAAAGGCAACACGACTGACTTAATTTTGTTTAAGAATAATATATACAGACTAATCCCGGTATAACGAACGATATAATGTCAGGCCCATTCGTTATATCGAAAAATTCGTTATATCGCAAAGTTGTTTTAAAGTGTTATTTTAACTTTTATTACTCTAGAGATGATACAATACAATAAAAAGAATGAGTGCAATTTTTTTGTAATAAGCTACCAATTGCTGCTGTAGATTTTGTTTAATATTATTTGGTTTACCGTTCGTTATACAGAGCATGGCTTTATCAAAACATTCGCTATATAAAGTAGAACTAAATATTAGAAATATGATGCTATCTATAGCAAGTTTTTGTTTTTTATTTTGCGATTTTTTCTTTATCATTCGTTATATTCAGTATAACATTAGCATATTAATTGCTATATAAGGTTGTTAATGTTAAATATTTGGACGTTCGTTATATCGGATTTTCGTTAAAGCGAAATTCGTTATACCGAGATTTGCCTGTATACATAAATATTTTATTATTTTGTTGTGGTGGAATTAAATATTAATACAATATAAATTAATATCATGCAAAACAATTATTTTAAATTTATTTGTGTTATTCGTGTATTAAATCTTTTGTTTTAAACTGTTAAAAAGTAAAATATTCGAGTATTGTTTAAAAATAATAATATTTTGATATGTCGTAGTTGAAGCTTTTTCCTCATGCCAAAAGGTATCGAAAATCCGATGGGACAATATCGGTTAATTTATTTTTTCACACAAGTCATCTCCTCGAAAATACCTTTCATTTGATACCCATATCATGAAAGTGACAAATGGACATAAGTGTCCACTTTATGGCGCCTCCGCCATTTTTCCGACACATTTTTGTCGTCCCCTCGAAAATACCTTTCATTTGATACCCATATCATGAAAGAGATAAATGGACAAAAATATGTACATATGTAAGTGTCCACTTTTTGGCGCCTCCGCCATTTTTTCGGCACATTTTTGCCATCTCCTCGAAAATACCTTTCATTTGATACCCATATCATGAAAGTGATAAATGGACATAAGTGTCCACTTTTTGGCGCCTCCGCCATTTTTCCAACGCATTTTTGTCATCTCCTCGAAAATACCTTTCATTTGATACCCATATCATGAAAGTGATAAATGGACATAAGTGTCCACTTTTTGGCGCCTCCGCCATTTTTTCCAACGCATTTTTGTCATCTCCTCGAAAATACCTTTCATTTGATACCCATATCATGAAAGTGATAAATGGACATAAGTGTCCACTTTTTGGCGCCTCCGCCATTTTTCCAAAACATTTTTGTCATCCCCTCGAAAATACCTTTCATTTGATACCCATATCATGAAAGAGATAAATGGACAAAAATATGTATGTAAGTGTCCACTTTTTGGCGCCTCCGCCATTTTTCCGACACATTTTTGTCATCCCCTCAAAAATACCTTTCATTTGATACCCATATCATGAAAGTGATGAATGGACATGTGTCCACTTTTTAATTTTACCCCTTGTAAGTGTAAATTTTCAAGATTCTGTCCAGAAGAAAACAACGCTCCAAAACGCTTTTTGCTACGTTCAATAATTCAGAAGATATTTCGAGTGCTATTACCTCTAAAAGTACACATATCCAAAAAGTGCCCCTTATTACCCCCTTTTAGCGGTCGAATTTCAAATCCGTTCTTAATGGCTCAATACATCGGAACGGGTACACCAATTTTCAGCTCTCTAGCTATAGTCGTTAATAATAAAATCTCCTCAAAAAATTTTAAGTCTTTACTTTGAATTATGTACATACATATGTATGTATTTGTATTTTTAATTTAATCGCGAATTCTATTTTCTATTCGTTTGCGAATTTTATTTTTAAATTTGCGAGAGGAATTTTATTTTGCATTCTTGGTTTTTCTTTTCGTTTTTATAAAATTTGCGAATTAAAAAGAATAATTCTTTAGAATATGGAAAATAAAATTCGTTCGAATTAAATTCGTTTGCGAAAGAAATTAATTCGAGCACCCTTCGTACCCTGTTATAAACAATATACGTCCAATACAAAAATATTGCCTAAGAACGTGTCTAAAGTAGAAAAGTGTCGAAAAAAACCGAAAAAATCATATTTGGTGAAAAAATAAAGACATATATTTGAAATTTACTGAAACAAGATATATATGGCTCAAAAGGTCTTAGTTTCTTCTTCCTGCATCCATTTATAAATTTAAAATCGGTTGATATTTAACTTAGTTCGAGGTTGATAAATGTTTACGGGTACGAAAAACCGGTTTTGTACGCGTAACTCAAGATTTTGGAGGTGTCTGAAAAATTTCAAATACAATTTGTATTGTTGTACTAGATAATACCTAGCAGAAAAATAGTACCACGCCCCAGGTATTTCGATTTCATCAAAATTTGTCACACAGTGTAATATATCAGTATAGACAAAACTTTTATTTTTACTATTTTGTTTAATTAACTAAAATGTATACTTTATATATCGTCACCTTAAATGCAAACGGACGTAACTATACTTTCATATTTTTTATAGGAGAAACAAAAAACGTTACAAAACCAATAATAATAAAGTATTCTTGAAAGTTTTCTTCGAAATTAATTTGTAGTATGGATACTTGTATGTTTTTAGCCATTTATTTCCTTTATATATATTTTTAAGATTTTATGTTAGTTACGTACCTTGCAATAAAAGATGGATGCATTCGTAATTACGTCAGTTTGAACAAGTAGTTTGATAAAATGAACCATAATCAATCAAAAAGGAGATTTAGAATTTTTGTGTAGTTACATCCGTTTGCATTTGTTGTTTCACTTTTTTAATAAATTATTTTTTAAGAATAGTACAAAAACATATATAGAAACAAATAAGTTTATATGCTTTTATACGAGTACATATGTATGTTAATGTAAAAAGGTAATTTAATAAAAAAGATTTTTTGTTATGTCCACTGCCTGAAATAATAAATTTATCAGTAATATCGGTATACCGGTATTATAAATTCGATAACGGTATACCGGTACATACTGATACCGTTATTTTTTTCGGTTTACAACCTTATATTCTTAAAATTTATAATCAAAAAAGATAATTACATATACATTTTATAAAAATCTAAAAATAAAAAACTAATAATGTATTATTGTAGATCCTGAACATGAATCAATAAAAGTTTGAAATATATATGTAGACTAGAAAACAAAATTACATTTTTTATTTTCAAATGAAGCAATAAAAATTGTTGCCATTTTGCATAAATTCGCGAGAATTCGCAAAATCGGAAAACCTCATCACCAAAATGGAAATTTTTTAATATTTTTAAATTAAAAACAAAAAATTCAAACAGTTTGTCGTCTTTCAACGACGTGTGTTTATTTTCTGTTATTTGAATTTAATGTTTATGACAATTTTTTATTTGGCAATACAACATGCCGTTCACAACGGTGCTATTTGGTATTATATAGTAATTTATCACTTATGGCTTTAGAAGACTGCAAATTGGCTAATTATTTATTTACAAGTATTATTAATCGTATATTTTTTTCTTTTTTTAGCGTAATTGAATTTGCATACGGTGTTGTCAAGTTGTATTTAACATTGGTGGCTATTCGGGAAAACGCGTCGAAGAAGTGAAACTTTACATTAAAGCAAAAACAAAGTTTCAAAAATTGTTTTTGTTTCCCATACAATTCTAAAATGAAATAAACATGAGAATTTCAACGCGTTACTCTCTTTTTTAAAAACGGTAAATTTTATATGATAAACAAAAACAAATTTTTAACATTTGTGAAGTTTTGTTTTTGTTCTACATGTAAATTTCACCAAGTCGACGCGTATTCCAGAATAGCCACCATTATCTTTTTTTGTGTAAGCTGGTGCATATGACGCGTCATGACGCGTCATCTTGGTAACACATGAATAAACCGTGAATAGACTTGTGTCCAACAGTTCATTTTGAACTAGTTCGTTCAGTTGGACACAAGTCAAGTCAAAAACATCAATGTAAATTAAATGGGTTTGAAACAACTTTTGATTCAAACGCTCTCAAACTAGTTCAAAAAGAACTGTTGGACACAAGTCTAACCGTGAATCGGCCAACATTCGGCCTATGGCAAAAATCGGCCGATTAGCCGAAGCCGAATATTTTTCATTTCAAGCTTGAAAAATAACATTATTTTTGGTCGTTGCTCGCCGACAGTTTCTATTGTGTTTAACGTTTTGAAAGGGTTGCTTTGAAATACAACCCTGTTGCTTTCTATTTTCTTTTACTTGGACGTTGTTGTGAGTGATCATATGAAAAAGCAATCTAGAAATTGCAAAAGTTTTTATTTTTCTTGTTATGTATCCAATAGATATTACAGCTATTTCAGTGATCTCAAAAAAGCAAACTTTTTTCTTAATTCATATAAAACGTAAGTATCATTTTTAAAATTTAAAACATTCGGCTTCGGTTTTGGTCGAAGTTTAGGATTTTAGCCGAAGTTCAGCTTCGGCAGTGTTCAGACATACCCCTTATTAACCACAATTTACCATACAATAAGTAAATTAATAAATTTAGAAATTACTAGCTAATTGTATCACTAATTGCGTAGAACTCGAAATGCAACCCTGATCATAAGTATTTTTTATTAAGATCTGTGTTCAGTGAGCAGAAAAATTTCCTTTAATGGCGAACCAAATGTATACATACATATAAACTGAACAGATTGAACTCTAATAAATAAATAAATAAATAAACAAAAAAGAAATGGCTGGTGAAGAAGGTAAGTTTTTTTTAAATTCATTAATAAATTTATTAACAAATATATTTTATAAATAGGAAAAAAATGAAGAGAAAGAGGCTCGCGAGGGGTTAGGCTGCTGCAGAAGTTGGACTTTGCATACAGCCCGCTCGATGTACACGTTAAATTACAAAATTTTATTTATTTTTATATACAAAAACGTTATCTGTAACAATGTTTTTTTTCAGCTGTTAAATGATAATTGAGTCAGATAAATTGAGTATGTGTGGACACTAGATTTAATTGATTAATTAAAATTAACATTAACATAATAACTCTAGTTGTTCTAGGAAACTTTGGATAAAGTTTCCCAGATGAACTGCATTAGCAACAGTGAAATGCGCATAGGATCCAGCTAAACCCCTCAATAATCAATTTCAATATATTTTTAATAAAAATGTTTTACTTACGTCCCTTTTCAAAATATATAGTTAAGAGTTAACGTGAACTTTAACTGACAGTTCTTCATACAAAACTTGCAGTTAAAGTCTCTGTTATCTTTTAACCATACATTGTGAAAAGGTACGTTAATAAGTAAAATAATAATTTAAGATTATTAGTGCGTTTAAAAATTTTAAACTTAAATTTTAACAATTCCCATAAAAAACACTAATTACACTGTGCTACAAAAAAATAATTATTAACTTGACTGCACCCGTGCACTGTGCTACAAAAAAATAATTATTAACTTGACTGCACCCGGTCAAAAAAAATACTTGTGTGGCAACACTCTATTCTTGAATAGCTGTTGTTGTTATTTACATTTATTTTCTTTTACATACTCTTACAACTACAATTTGAAGCTGAAAAAAAGTCAGCCAATGTAGCAAAGCGTGGTTTCCGGGATGAGGACTTCTCTTCCCCAAAATGTTTAACAATACTATTTTTTTTAATGCTTGTAATTATTTATTGTATCTTCAAATATGAACTAACAATAAGTATTCAAATCTTAAATCTAAATGTAATTATTAGGCCCGACCAGTACCGGCTTAGTGATAGTAATTAATAATACATAAATTTCGTATTAAGCACAATAATTATTTTCAAGAAGTATCATTTGGGGTGCTGAGTATTTTAGAGCCCTTGTGTCCCTATTTTTAAGCGGCTGTGTCCAGTAAAGTTTAAGATATTGCGAGCAAGCCGATTAGGATGTGACTCGAGTTTTGTTAAATATTTGCCTGCATATTTTGCAATTCTTCAGTCACTAGTGGCATATTTAAATCACGATGTATATTTGAATTTTTGATGTCCCATGGAGCCGATGTTATTAACCGTAACATTTTATTTTGCCGTCCTTGGATTCTCTCTGCATTAGAAGCTGAAGCAGTGCCCATAGCTGAATTCCGTAGCACCATATTGGCTTCAAAGGCGACTTCTATAGAAAAAGTTTACAATCTAGGCTGAGTGTTGAATTTCTACCAATCAGCCAATGTATCTGATTTAATTTAAGTTTTATTTGTGTTAGCTTTGAGTCAATATGGAGTATCCATGTAAGTCGTCGATCAAGGAATATACCAAGGTATTTTACGTGTGAATTTTGAGGACCAACTTGATTGTTGATTCGAATTGTTGAACAAGTATCTCTTCGCAGGGTAAATGTTACCTGAACACACTTTTCCTCGTTTACTTTAATTCTCCATAAGTTTAACCATAGTTCCAGTTGTGTAATATGTTCTTGTAGATATCGGGAAGCCTCGTTAGGGCTTTCGTGCATACGTAGGTAGGCTGTACCATCGGCAAACGTAGATGTATGGATATTACTGCTCAAAGGCATATCACAAGTATAAATCAAATACAAAACTGGCCTAAGTATGCTCCCCGTTGGCACACCGGATAATACAGATTCGGGAACACTTATGAATACTCCTTCCACAACGGCGAACATATGGGTAGTAATGTAGCTTTCTAATAAATTAAAAAAATTTATTGGTACATATGATTTCAATTTTAAAATAAGGCCTTCATGCCACACTTTATCAAATGCCTGCGAAACGTCAATAAACAGAGCAGAACAGTACTTTTCTTTCTTCAAATGTTCTTCTTATAAATTGAAACAATCTATGAGTTTGTTCGATAGTGCTATGCTGACTTCTAAAACCAAATTGATGGTCCGGTATGCACCCACTACTAACTAGAATTGGGGACAATTTTGTCATGAGCAGTTTTTCGAAAAGTTTTGACATTGTTGATAGCAGACTTGTTGGCCTGTATGATGCAGCCTTGGTAAGATATTTGCCCGGCTTTGGAATCATTATAAGTTTTGAAGGCTTCCAGCTATTTGGATAATACTCCAGTCGAAAAATGGCATTAAAAATGAATAACAAGATTCTAATTGCAATACGAGGCAACTTAATCAGTATCTGGCTACTAATTCCATCAACACCTAGAGCTTTCTTCGGGTTGAGTTCAGCAATTAGTTTTTGTACATCACACGTCTTAAATTTCATGGGTCGAGGGGGTAGAGCGATTACACTCGGCAAATCAATTACACCAGTACATGTGTTTGGGGTAAATACGGATTTTAAATGCTTCGCAAACAAATTACCTTTTTCAGTATTACTCCTTGTCCAACCTCCGGTAGATGTGCGCCGAAGTAGTTAAAAATCAACGGGTGTTTTAATCTTTTTCGCAGCGGCCACAAAGAGTAATTAGATTCTGATGTGACATCGAGATTTTCCAGATAGTTTTTAAGAGATGCGGTTTTTTCATATGCAAGCAGCTCTTGGAGTCTTTTAGTGCACCCTTTAAATCTGATTTTAGGTTGGGGTGATCTGCGCTGTTGCCATTCTCTTCTAGCTATTCTTTTTTCACATAAGAGTCGTTCAATATCCGTAGAATATATTATATTAAACCCAGTCTGCGGTTGGGAGGTAGTGGCATCTCAGCAGCCTGCTTAATATTTTCGTTAAGATTGGCAATATCTTCGGGTGTTCTTAACGTAATGTTTTCCGTGCAATGACTAGGAAAGCTTCAGCGTGAATTAATTCCCTAGAAATATTTTTCATGACGCCAAAATCTATAATCTATAATTTTATGTATGTCAGTAGGCCAGAAAGTGGGCTCCCCATCCGAAATAACGTCCATGCCCATTTCGGAAATTGTATGGAACAACGCTTGACCTCTGGGTTTAATAAGACGCGAACCCCAGAACGTATGCTTAGCATTATAGTCGCCAGCTACTACGAAACAAGGTCCGAGAGATTTGTAGAAATCCTCGTATTGATCCTTAGTAATTGCGAATCTAGGAGGGGAGTAAATTGAAGATATGACAAAATTAGTGCAAAAATTTTCGACACAAATATTCGTTGCTTGTAAATGTTCTTCACAAATGTTGTCAATAATATAATGCTTGAGTCTTGACTTTATTAAAATTGCTGATCCGCCGCAAGCTCTTCCTCTTGGGTCCTTTGAATCATATAAATTGTAGCCATTTATTTTGAATAGACTTCTTGAAGTCAAATGAGTCTCTGAAACGAACATTATATCAATATTTTTTTCCCTGAGGAAGTGCTCAAGTTCATTTTTATTTTGTCAAATGCCGTTTTCGTTCCAGAAACATATTTTTAACGTGTTCATGGCTTGTTAACTAATACTTGAAGCAGAGTATTCTGCATTCTAGGCATTTCTTGCATCATGGTAGTCATATTTGTTGTAAAATTATTTATAGTTAGCACCAGATTCTCAATAGTAGCCTCAAGGCGACTGCAGTTAAAGCTTGAGTTTGCATTCGTGGAATTATTTGGAGATGGAATATTTTGTGTGGGAATCGAACTAGTCTTAGCTGCATCGGCATACGATACACGTGAACTGACTGGTTGGCTCATTTGAGCAAAAGTGGCGGAGTAAGCGTTTGCTGTTTGTGCTGGAGCTAATTTAGGTGTTTCCCCCATAGTTTGTTTAACGAAAGAATACAGGATACAGGACATCCTCTGTAGTTAGCGGTGTGATTACCTCCACAATTACTACATTTTTTTCTGCTAGATCTTAAGGTTTAGTACAACCAGCAGTAACGTGCAATTCACCGCATATAACACAAACTGAAGGTAAGTTGCAGTAAGTTTTTGTGTGGCCATATTCTTGACAATTATGGCATTGTACGGGTCCGGAACGCTTGTGTGGTTCTTCAACTGTAATTTTTCGGTATAAGATATATTTGAAATTATAAATTGGATGAGTCTCATTTTTTCAAATTTTATATCGTTTGTCTCAAGTTCGACGCGAAATAGAGGTTGAGGATTCTTCTCCCTATTTATTATGTTAGATACGTTTTTTACCTTAAAGCCCTAGAGGACGAGTGCATCTTTTATTTCCTCGGGAACAACATAAGAATATATGCCCTTCAATACGATCTGCAGGCCTTTAGTGCTCTTAAGCTGATATGTGTAGAAACTTTTTTTACTTTTTTAAAATTCAGTAATAATTTTGCGAAATCTTTTGTTCGTTTCATCAATATTACCACGTTTTATTGGAACAATTTGAAATTTAGTCTCATCAATGACCCAGATTAATTTTTTAATAAGAGCGTTTGAGTTTTTTTCTCTCAAATAGATTGGTCGCTGCTTGGAGGTTTTGTTCACAGATTCAGCGGGTTTGTCATTGTCATCTTGCAAGGCATTTAAAAGGGTTTTGCCGATTAGTAGAGTATGTGCATCTTTGGAGCAGATGCAATTTTAGTAGAATTTGGGCTTTGCCCGCGCTTTACTCTTATCTTTAGTCACAACTTGGTTAAGTGATGACCACGAGCCCGAAGCGAATAATATCGGTGAGTTAAATGTAGAAGTTTGCCGATGATACAGCCTGCCTTAGTATGCACGAAAACCCTCACGAGGCTTCCCGATATCTTCAGCAACATATTACTCAGCTAGAACTATGGTTAAACATGTGGAGAATAACGGTAAACGAACAGAAGTGTGCTCAGGTAACATTTACCTTAAGAAAAGACACTTGTTCCCCCGTTACGATCAATAATCAAATTGTTCTTAAAAACTTACATGTGAAATACCTTGGTATACATCTTGATCGAAGGCTCACATGGAAATACCACATTGACTCTAAGCTAACGCAAATGAAACTTAAACTAACTCAGATACATTGGGTGGTTGGTAGAAATTCAACCCTCACCCTAGATTGTAAACTTTTAATATACAAGTCGCTCTTAAAACCTATATGGTGCTACGGAATTCAGCTATGGGGTACTGCTTCAGCTTCTAATGTCGAGAGAATCCAACGAAGGCAAAACAAAATTTTACGGTTAATAACATCGGCTCCATGGTATATAAAAAATTCAAATATACATCGTGACTTAAATATGCCACTAGTGACTGAAGAAATTGCAAAAAATGCTGGCAAATATTTAACAAAACTCGAGTCACATCCTAATCCGCTTGCCCGTAATATTTTGAACTTTACTGGACACATCCGCCTAAAAAATAGGGATACAAGGGCTCTTATTCACAGCACTCCAGATGGGACTTCCTGAATATACTTTTATTTTTTTTTATATTTTTTTCCTTTTGATTATCACTACTTATGTATTATATATAACTATTACTAAGCTTATGTCCGACACTGGTCGGGCCTAATTATATTTTTATATTTAAGATTTGAATACTTATTGTTAGTTCATATATGAAGATACAATAAATAAAAATCATGTATTAAAACAAAAAAAAAATGTAGAAGTACTAGGCAACGGTAATTTCAACGATTCACTAGTTAGCATTGGAGAAAGCGAAGCTGATTGCTGACGAAACTGTGGTTTTGCCTTTAGAAAAAGTCTATAATCAGATTTTTTATTTTTATTAAGAGCTTCAGAACTCACAGTAAGTCTATCATCAAAATTCCGCCGTTACGTCTGTTCACTATGAAGGAACAACGAGAAATTTTTTTTAATATAAATATATTACTTTGTTAACTTATTTTTTATATTGAAATGTGTACATATCATACAAAAGGAATATCGACAATAGGGACAATAGAAATTATTGAGAATAATCAAACTAAAATGTGTGCATTTTTTTGTTGCGAATGTCATACCTCCCAAAGTAAAATAGTGTAGGGCATTGACAAATACGGGTATTAGGAACTGCATTTAGTTGGTAAAAAGAGTATTTTCAACACTATTTGGAGTTGGAGTCAGCTGTTTCTTTAATCTTCCTAATTTTAACTATTTTTCTGTTCGCGGAAATCGGCATCAGCTCTTTTTGAGAGTAAATCTTAACATTTTGGCAGTAACATTTATTGCATTTTACTACAAAAGTAAAAAAACACACCTACGGCCCTATGTATAAGCAAAAATTGGCATGAAGTTAGCATAAGTGACGAAATTGAATTAGATGTTAACGAGTTCCTCCATACAATTTGACATTAAAAATGGTCGCATTACCTATTTTTAACCCACCTCTAAGTCCTAGCATGATTTTTAATGTGAAGTATAATGGCAAAACTCTTTAAGATCATGTTTAATTTTGCCACTTATGCTAACTTCATGCCAATTTTTGCTTATACATAGGGCCGCTAATATTTAGCCTTATTTTCGATCTAATCGTAAGCGACATCTAGTACAAAATTAAGGCCCCTATTATGGTTTGCATTTCAACTAGTTTGTATTCAAACTGAAACACGTAATTTTAAAATAACTTAACCATTTTTTGGTATTCTGAATTACAATTAGTTTTAGTTGTCTTCGAAACAATTGATGATTTGGTTGAAGCGCCAATGAAATACGTATATAGACACGCTAAACCACCAGCAAATAAATTTAAATTTTATAAATGTTAATAAACAATTATTTGATTATAAAGAAGAAAATAATGCGACGAATTTGCCAATAGATATATTATTAATTGGCATTACAAACCATTATTTGAGATTCCAAAAAAATTTAAAACTTGTAACATATATCTAACATCGACATATAAATAGGGTATGCAAATAATAGCAGATTTCCATAATCGCGATTACGATTAAAAAATATGCGATTAATCTCGATTAATCCAGAAAATATACATACTATAATTTTTTTGAAACCAAAATAAATTGCGTCATGAGTTTTAGTCGAACTGTATGGGTTTAGCCAAAGAAATTTAATTGTTTTGCCTTGAGTTCGCATTTTAATTTAATTTTTCAATTAAATTATATTTATATTTTGAGAAAATTTTAAAGCATCCCAGTAAAAAAAGACACTCCAAAAAAGTCATGAAAATTTAGAGTTTGCGATATGGAAGTAGTGCAAAATTTCGATCCGATCTAATGATTTTTACATAGGGTCGTCATTGCAAGAAGTTCTCTTTTTCGATACCTGTTCACCGAATTGGAAGCGATTTTGAAAAAATTTTCTTTTTTGTGTTCTATGATAATATTTTCATCTAGGAAAAATGGTTAATAGTTACCTATTTTAACAATTAGTTTCTTTTTATAGGAATTTAAACGCGAAACAGTATTTTTTTTTCTGCTAACTATCGGAAAATTCAACTTCCAATTTTTTTTACTGGGATGTAAAACGAAGTTCGTAAATCAGAACTTATGAGTATCAAAAACAATACAAATTATGGGTAATCAATCCTTGGATAGGAAAAGTTTTCTAGAACGAATTATGTATATTTATATTTTTTTTAATTTATTTTTGATTCAATTTTGTATCCACACGTTATGAATTTATTATTATCATAATGAATGAACAAGTTCATATAAAAACAGTATTTTTTATACGAAGAAACCTACGTAGCTACCAACCGAATTAAAAATATTTTTGTATTAGTTGTAATGAAATTTTTGAGATATTACGATGTTTTTGAAATAAAATTGGCAGAATATAATAAAATTATCTATATATTGCATTGATGCTTAGCCAAATCAACTGTAGACCACAACCACATATTTTGCACAATCACAAACCTCTTACACACACAGATTTTTAAAAACTATTTGAGAATTCACAATTAATAATATGTTTGAAAATCACAAAATAAGCATAGTAGACCTAGAAACTTTCAGAAACCTAGTGTTTAATTTAAACACAGATTTTTCTTGAGTATATTAAAAGGATTTATTAAAAACTGTTTACTAATAACTGGTATGTGTATTTTACAAATTTAAACCTGGAGGGTCCCGTGGGAATCGCAGGTATGTCTCTATAACTTTAACTGATAATTTCAACTCACAACTATTATCGCTGCTTATTATAACTCTACTATTTAAAATTTAATCTTAATTTAATATATTTCAACATTAATATTATGCTTAACAGCTATTATTGTTATGCTAACTTTCTAACCTTTTTATTTAATATTATTTAGCTTTTGACCCAATTACGAAATATTGCTATTGCACAATTTGTTAACGCAAAGAATTTAAAAACAACCAAGTGAATGAACTGGTTGTTGCTTCGTCAAAAAATTAGTGCAATGTACGGGTAAGAGGGTTGTTCAATTCTGATTCACAACACTAGCAAATCATGTATATTCGATATGAATCTATTTTATTTTTCTACACTTTATACAATTAGAAATTCATTGGATAAAAATAAAAGTATTTATAAGGCAAAATGAAAAATAAAATCTAAATTTTACATTTCAGAAATTTATTATCCGACTACTTGTCATAAATTTCAATTAAAATAAACTTATGACAATATTTTTTTTTTTTTTTTTTTTTTTTTTACACACATATATTTATCTATTGTATCTTCAAAATATGAACTAACAATAAGTATTCAAATCTTAAATCTATATATAATTATTAGGCCCGACCAGTATCGGACATAAACTTAGTGATAGTAATTAATAATACATAAATTTCGTATTAAGCACAATAGATAATTATTTTCAAGAAGTACCATTTGGAGTGCTGACTATTAGGGCCCTTGTGTCCCTCTTTTTTAGGCGGATGTGTCCAGTAAAGTTCAAGATATTACGAGCAAGCGGATTAGGATGTGACTCGAGTTTTGTTAAATATTTACCTGCGTATTTTGCGATTTCTTCAGTCACTAGTGGCATATTTAAATCACGATGTATATTTGAATTTTTGATGTACCATGGAGCCGATGTTATTAACCGTAAAATTTTATTTTGCTGTCGTTGGATTCTATCCACATTTGAAGCTGAAGCAGTGCCCCATAGCTGAATTCCGTAGCACCATATTGGCTTTAAAAGCGACTTGTATATCAAAAGTTTGCAGTCTAGACTGAGTGTTGAATTTCTGCCAATCAACCAATGTATTTGAGTTAACTTAAGTTTCATTTGAATTAGTTTAGCGTCAATATGATGTTGCCATGTAAGCCTTCGATCAAGGTGTATGCCAAGGTATTTCACTTGAGAATGTTGAGGAATATTTTGATTATTGATTCGAATGGGGGAACAGGTATCTTTTCTAAGGGTAAACGTTATATGAACACACTTTTGTTCATTTACTTTAATTCTCCATAAGTTCAACCATCTTTCAAGCTGGGTAATGTGTGCTTGGAGATTGCGGGATGCCTCATCAGGGTTTTTGTGCATACTCATACAGGCTGTATCGTCGGCAAATGTAGAAGTGTGGATGTTATTGCTCACAGGCATATCACAAGTATATATTAAATACAAGACTGGTCCCAGAATACTACCCTGAGGCACACCAGAAAATATAGATTCGGGCACACTCATGAAGTCTCCTTCCACAACAGTAAACTTCCTATCAACAATGTAACTTTCCAAAAGTTGTTCTATATTTATTGGAAAATACGTCTTCAATTTTAAAAATAGGCCTTTGTGCCATACTTTGTCAAATGCCTGAGAAACATCAATAAAAAGGGCAGAACAATACTTCTTTTCTTCAAAAGTCCTCCTTATAACTTGAACCAATCTATGCGTTTGCTCAATAGTGCTATGCTGACTTCTAAAGCCAAATTGATGGTCCGGGATGCACCCATTATCAGCTAAAATTGTGGACAATTTAGTCATGAGCAGCCTTTCGAAAAGTTTTGAAACTGTTGATAGTAAGCTTATAGGCCTATATGACTCAGCCTTGGTAAGATCTTTGCCCGGCTTCGGAATCATTTTAATCTTGGCAAGTTTCCAGTTATATGGAAAATACTGCATTCGTAAAATGGCATTAAAAATAAATAGCAGGATTCTTATTGCAATATGAGGCAAGTTCATCAGCATCTTGTTGCTAATTCCATCAATACCTGGAGCTTTCTTCGGATTAAGTTCAGCAATTAGTTTTTGTACATCGCGCATCTTAAACTTTATGGGTCGCGGGGGTAGAGCAACTACAGTCGGCAAATCAGAAACACCAGTACATGTGTTTGGGGTAAATACGTATTTTAAATGATTTGCAAATATGTTAGCTTTTTCAGTATCGCTTCGCTTATGACAATATGACGAATAATTATTTACTTGTACATATTTTATATTAAAAATTTTAATAAAATGTTTATGAGTTGAATTTGCGCTGTATATAAATTTCGCATAAATTTTTAGCTCAAAAAAGGGAACAAATTTTAATCGTAGTCGAGCTATTAATGGGTTCGATTACAGTTAATCTCAAACATTATTGTTTGAAAGGATAGTAAATTACGCTTCAAATAGTGGCTTTGATCGGATAAAAAGTGACAAAGTTATAGGAGACCTAAGCTCAAATTCTTTGAAATTTTTAAAGTTCATCGCTAGCGTAAGGAATCATCACCAATTTGTGTCATTTGGGACGCTGTTTTGTACCACACATATTAAAAAAATCCATAGTTTTATAATTTTATTGAATAGTTAATTCGATTATAAAAATGTTAAGCCATAATGATTTAAATCGGGTGCGAACTAAAAATTTTAGAATTGTGTTTTATTATTTATTATTTAGGATATTTATGGTCAGATTGTTTCTTTACTTTAGATGCAAATAAAACAATTTATTCCATCTTTGTTGTCAACGCTTCATAGGTTTTTTTCCGACGTCACAAAATATACGGAAGTATCACGAGACGGAAGATAAGGGTATTTAGGGTTCCGTACACCAAAGGTGAAAATGGAACCCTATTGTTTTCGCTACGCTGTCCGTCTGTCCGTCTGTCCGTCACAGGGTATTTTCTCGAGAACCGTAAGAGCTACGGACCTGAAATTTGGACACAGTGTGTAGACCCTTGGCCGCTACAACAACAAATACATGAGAGTTGGAAATTAAAGGGTGTGCCAAAACGAGCAATGAAAAATGTTAAAATCCCATGTAATATACATACAATTGTATGTATGTATATATATTACATGGGACCCTTGGCCGCTACAACAACAAATACATGAGAGTTGGAAATTAAAGGGTGTGCCAAAACGAGCAACGAAAAATTTTAAAATCCCATGTAATATACATACAATTGTATATATGTATATTACATGAGACCCTTGGCCGCTACAACAAGAAATACATGAGAGTTGGAAATTAAAGGGTGTGCCAAAACGAGCAACGACAAATGTTAAAATCCCATGTAATATAAATACAATTGTATATATGTATATTACATGGGACCCTTGGCCGCTACAACAACAACTACATGAGAGTTGGAAATTAAAGGGTGTGCCAAAACGAGCAATGAAAAATTTTAAAATCTCATGTAATATACATACAATTGTATGTATGTATATTACATGGGACCCTTAGCCGCTACAACAACAAATACATGAGAGTTGGAAATTAAAGGGTGTGCCAAAACGAGCAACGAAAAATTTTAAAATCCCATCTAATATACATACAATTGTATGTATGTATGTATATTACATGGGACCCTTGGCCGCTACAACAATAAATACATGAGAGTTGGAAATTAAAGGGTGTGCCAAAACGAGCAACGAAAAATTTTAAAATCCCATCTAATATGCATACAATCGTATGTATATTACATGGGATCCTTGGCCGCTACAACAACAAATACATGAGAGTTGGAAATTAAAGGGTGTGCCAAAACGAGCAACGAAAAATTTTAAAATCCCATGTAATATACATACAATTGTATGTATGTATGTATATTACATGGGACCCTTGGCCGCTACAACAACAAATACATGAGAGTTGGAAATTAAAGGGTGTGCCAAAACGAGCAACGAAAAATTTTAAAATCCTATGTAATATACATACAATTGTATGTATATGCACTTGAAATTTGTAAAGTTCGTGTATTTTTATACAGACTACAACAACTAACACTAAAATTTAAAAAAATTTAATTAAAGGGTGTACCATCAGTTAATGTAATTTCGACTATGTAATTTTGATAACTTGCTGTATCTTGGAAACGGTAAAAGCAAACTTCTTGAAATTTTCAAAACCGGTAAAACAAAAAAATCGCCAAACCGAAAAAAAATCGCCAAAATCAAAAAAAAATCGCCAAAACGAAAAAAAGCACCAAATTAAAAAAAATTTCTAAATCGAAAATAAATCGCGGAAAACCGGAAAAATCGCCAAAATAAAAAAATCGCCAAAATGAAAAAAATCGCCAAAATGAAAAAATCGCCAAAATGAAAAAAATCGCCAAAATGAAAAAAATCGCCAAAATGAAAAAAATTGCCAAAATGAAAAAAATCGCCAAAATTTAAAAAATCGCCAAAACGAGAAAAAAGCGAAAAATAGTAAAAAAAAAATTATTTCAGCTGAAAAAACGTAAAAAAACACTGTATTAAAAAAATGCTCAAAGCCCAACGTACAGAACCCTTCGTGCGCGAGTCAAAGTCGCACTTTACTGAATTTATTTTCTGTTTGTCTCGTTTTTCCTCAAATTTTGTCGGCGGTTTTGTTTAGGTTCTTCTTTCTCGTGCAATAAAATTACAACGCTTTTTATTAGTTATTTTAATTGGTAAGTAGTAATACACTACAGTATCAAATACACTATACCTTTCTCTTTTTTCCACGAATTTAAAAAAACCAAATTGGAGCTTTTTTTTACCTGTCACTTTCTTCCCTTCTGTATATTCTGTGCCGACGTCTTCAGCAGAATATTTTATCCACTGTGGATAGCTGATATATCGAAAAACACAAATGTACCGTTATATGGACGATGGCTGAAGTGAATTTTTTGCACTGCATATCCTTCCTAATGACCCTAAAAATGCATTAGGATATATAAATCTTTTCGTTGAAGAATGCGTTAAATGAAAAATTGACAAACTGCTTGAGTGATTTGTGTACTTTACATAAAATTATATTTCAATTATTTTTATATAACATATTTTTTCTATGCATTCATCAAAAGAAAATTCTCAATATACACGGCAGAACAAAACAACCTTGTTTTTCGAAAAAAAAATTATTGGTCCTGTATAATTATATCTAAATATCACGCTACGGACTTTTGCGTAATAAAATCCTTTGGACTCAAAGGCAAATTAGTTCGAAATAATCATACCAAAATATAAAATTCGCCGTTTCATAAATAAAATTGATGAATACTTGGCTAATTTCATTGTGAACAATATGAGCCATGAAAGCAAAAAGTCTTATCCAAACAAGCATACAATATCTTAGAAGTAATTCAATAAAAAATGAAGCATTTCATATACTTACATACATCAAGGTCAAAGCAAACAGTACTCAATATTTCATATTTTGTTTTAAAATAATAATAAGTTGCATTAAGAATAAAATTTAAAAATTGTGGATTACGATTTTCTTGCACTTAAGGGTCGATATAAAATATTGGATATCGATCGTCATACATTGACAACTTGTAACTGATTTTTTTTATTATATTTCACGTAGAAAAGTTATACAAATGGTAAAAAAACGTTCCCATCCTCCAAATAAAATAACAGGAATTAGTTAAGAGCATCTACTAAATAAATTTCAGGTATTTTATTTCCATGATAGTGACGCTTTCAGCTTATTTCTTTAACTGAAAAGTTGTAAAAACCAGTTACTTCACTGAAAGAATTTTCGGCCTAAATTCTATGAATTTCGACATTTATCTAATGAAAAATTCATTAAAATTCAACCAACGTCATGCTTCGTTGGATTAATGAAAGCAGTTTCGTCAAAATTATATTCTTACGAAACCAGAATACCAACGAAGCAATTCTAATGAAATTCTTTCACAATATTCAAGAATCTCTAATGAGATTTGTGAAAAAATTTTAATGAAATTGTTTCATTGGACTTATGAAGCAAAATTCTTTCGGTGTTGTTTTCAAAGAATGACCCATCGATATGACAGCTTTTTGAACTTTTGAAAATCATGTTGCTGATGTGCTATTTATTGGACTAATTTTATGAACAACTGGACCCAGCATCAAAATATAAAAATGTTGTACTTTTTATTTTGTGTTATAGAAAATACAAAAATATATCAAAATGAAAAAATACAACACATGTACGTTTTGTTTAGGGGTTTTAATATGTATGTCTTTCAAAACATATATAAGTTTCTAGTAATTTTTGTTTAACACTTCAATAATACTGGGGGGAGGGGCAAAATCAAGTCGAGGCCTATCTACGCCAATGCCTGTACTTTATCTTAGACGCGTTTCATAATAATTGGTTGAATTGTTACGAAGAGGAAGAAATCATCACCCCGATCCTATTTTTCGCAAAAAATATAGCCTTTGTTTGCGTGTATATGCATTAGACCTAGTGCAGCTTATATCGGGGTTTTTTTTTTTTTGGAATTTTGAATGTGGGGAGCGATGAATATATACATATGTATATTTATTTATTGTATCTTCAAATATGAACTAACAATAAGTATTCAAATCTTACATTTAAATATAATTAATTAGGCCCGACCAGTATCGGACATAAACTTAGTGATAGTTATTAATAATAGGTATGTTTTATTCGAAACATATACCTACTTAATTTTTAAGCAGCTATAGCTATAGCTAATTAATAAGTTTATACACACTTAAATTTGTTCTGAATATTTATATAAAGTTCGAATAAAACATACCTAATATATAAGTCGTCATAAGCAAAAACAAAAGTATTTTCTTTTGAAGTGATGTGAATAAGAGCCCTTGTGTCCCTATTTTTTAGGCGGATGTGTCCAGTAAAGTTGAAAATATTACGTGCAAGCGGATTAGGATGTGACTCGAGTTTTGTTAAATATTTGCCTGCGTATTTAGCAATTTCTTCAGTCACTGGTGGCATATTTAAATCATGATGTATATTTGAATTTTTTATATACCATGGAACCGATGTTGTTAACCGTAAAATTTTGTTTTGCCTTCGTTGTTTTCTCTCTACATTGGAAGCTGAGGCAGTGCCCGTAGTTGAATGCCGTAGCACCATATAGGTTTCAAAAGCGACTTGTATATGCAATCTAGACTGAGGGATGAATTTCTACCAATCAGCCAATGTACCTGAGTTAATTTAAGTTTCATTTGTGTTAGCTTTGAGTCAATATGTAGTTTCCATGTAAGTCGTCGATCAAGGTGTATACCAAGGTATTTCACATGTGAATGTTCAGGAACAATTTGATTATCTTTTCGTAGGGTAAATGTTACCTGTGCACACTTCTGTTCGTTTACCTTTATTCGACATAAGTTTAACCATAGTTCCAGCTGGGTAATATGTTGCTGAAGTTATCGGGAAGTCTCTTGAGGGTTTTCGTGCATACTAAGGCAGGCTGTATCATCGGCAAAAGTAGACGTGTGCATATTACTGCTCAATGGCATATCACAAGTATAAATCAAATAGAAAATTGGCCGCAGTATACTCCCCTGTGGCACACCGGATGAGATTATTTCAGGCGTAATATTAGTGGAACAGAGAGTTCTTAACTTTTGCTACAGCGTCAACTTCGTCGGAGGGTTTTACAAACTTTTAATGTTTCTTATTAATATTTCTGAGTTTGTTATTAAAATTATTTGTTTTTCTTGTGTAATGAATTATTTTTCATTTGTTAATAAATAAATTCAGTTAATGCGTGTCGTTTTTTGCAAACTTTTTTAAAATTATTCGAATAAATTTTTTTATTCTTTGTTTGTTAGAATATTCGAATAAAAGTTCAAAATTATTCGTATGTTCGAACAAGAAAAAAATTATGAAATTTCATTCGGACAAATATAAAACGCGAATAATTAACAACACTAGTAGGGACGATATGTTTAAGCAAATATACAATACAGTTCAATTCAATACATTTTCAAAACATACATACATATATGTTATGTCACGTATACTCGTATATAAGAGAAATCCCAATTCACCACGGCTTTCGTTAATGATATCGATTTCGAATATATATCGAACATTTATCGTGTAAAACTATCGAGAGTGACACTCAAAAATTAATCGAAAAATGTTCACCTGTCGCTCAGTTTTGTCCCAAAAAACATTCGATCTCGGATTTCGTTAGCAATATAAAAAGTGAGAGATTATCGAATTAATTTCGATACCGCAAAAATGCAGCAGAAAAAGTAAAAAAGTCATTTGTTTTTATTTATTTATTTTAACTTAGTTATTTTATTTACGTATTTGTTTAGTTCCGTGACTTAAGCTGCAGGCTTTGAACATGATACCTGTATTCTAACAGGCTAACACACATCCACTATGCTATCGTGGCAATTTTTTTTCAATCAATTATTGCACATATGTAGGTATGTGTTCTTATTTTATTTTTTTATTTACAGTGCTGTCATGCTTTGAACTTGGTACTTCTAGACTAACAGGTTGACACACTTCCACGCAGCTACCGTCACACATTCGAAAAACTTTCGAGAGAAGTTCACAGTTCGGAATTTCAGCGGACATTCGATTTTTTTAGATTTGCGAATAAATATCGAACAATTTTGTTTCTAAATTGT
Organism: Tachina lurida; assembly: GCA_944452675.1. Classification (NCBI taxonomy): domain Eukaryota; kingdom Metazoa; phylum Arthropoda; class Insecta; order Diptera; family Tachinidae; genus Tachina; species Tachina lurida. Next base: position 107,599,875 of record OX101753.1, on the reverse strand, counting down.
TTCGCTTTAGTGAGCATTCGTTTTTATCGAATCTCAGGCCAAGTGGGATTCCTTATAAAATCTGTGGCGAAAAGGTAAAAGTGCTTAAGTCGAGATAAGCTAATTTTGAGTTAATGGTAGATCCGTAATCTGCATATTTGGAAGTATCCCTGGCACGGATGGAAATCATGGTACAATTGTACTTTTTATGGTACATTTTTGACCTCGTTGGTACCGTGGTACTACCGCGAGGTACTGGGTACAATTTAAAAATGCCAATGTTTCACTATATTGTAGTAACATTAATTTTGCCTATGTTGTCTTTAATTTTTTTGTGTTTGTTTTATTTTAGACGGTCAGCTTCTCTGTTTTTGTTGCAATGCTGTTGTCAAGGCAAGGTACATGAACCAGGTGGTGTCAACTCTGCAACAAAAAAATCTGTCTAGTACCTTAAATGTACCTGTTAACTTGACAGCACCTCGTACATGAACTCGCCTTGGCTGTGGTTATATTTATTTTTGTTAACTACATATCGCTCCTTTACTTCAATAGTGTGTTTTAGGTTTTATTGCGCATTTTTTATCCGCATAACTTAGATTTTATAGTGCTTGAATATAACAGGCCTGTTAATAAGCAAAATTTGTAAAATAACCGATCTCTAACAAGTCTTATCTACGAATGTACCCTTATGAATGTTATATTTAATATTATATATTTTTTAAACATATTTTTGTTAAGTGTCTCTTTTTTATTGTTTACTCCTGAATTTTTACACATTTTTTCACGTTTCCGTTCTTATTAATAAATATTTAAAAAAATGGTACCGTCATGGTCCAAAAAGTACATTTTGTTTTCACAGTTTGGTACAAAATCCAAGAAGTCATTTTCCTTCCCTGATCCCTGGTCAAAGTCAAAATTAATTTAAGCGATTTTGCAAGAAGTTATAGCAAAATAAATTGCGGCTTATCTTTTTAAGACTTCTTATCTCATTTGGAATAATAGTTTAATTTAGCTTATGCTTGAGTATATTTCAACTTAAATGTATTATTTACAGTGTGTAGAACGATGTTTGTATAAAAAAATAAAGAATAACCGAGAATTTTCCAATTTACATGTAAAAGAAATTAATTTCTGAAAATCGACTTGAACGCTTAAAAGTGCTCTCCCGCAAAATAGTCAAATATGACTAAAGCACTTTTTCCTTATTGCAACAGAAATAACAAAAAAAAATTTATTTTAAATTACAAATAATTTTGCTTTGCAATAGATGCGTAAAGCTATATGTTGGAATCAAATGTGATAAAAATATAATTTTGTGTATAAAAGTTGTTTTTGTAATAAAAATATAGTTCTTTTTCAAAACAACCAAAAGGTTTTCCATAATTTCAAACTTTTTGTAACAGTTACGTACTGAAGTTTTTATTATAATTAGAAATATGTTTTACAATGAAGCCATAATCAAAAATTGTTTTTTAGCCTCAAAACACCATTTTTATATGGCAATCGACAAGAAATAGCAAAATGTGTATGCCAGCGCCATATAGCGTCAGTCTGAGGTAAAAATAAATATCGAAAATGAATTCATCGATCCCAAAAACAGTAAGTTCCACAACTTTCCAGCATAAAAAAAATAAAGTTAGCATTATAATTTTAGTTATATTGTTCGAACTTCATTTGTTTATATTTGTCATTTGAACAGGCTAAAGTTCGTATCGCTTTGTAAGCCAAATTACATGTGATAATTATTAATGAACAAATAACACCAAAGTTAGTTGTAAATATTCCAACTAACACATAGTTGAACCGAACAACTAGTTGTTTTCGAAGGCCACTAAACCTTCATCATCAGCGTTCTTTTGTGTTTGGTCCACTGTGTGTGTGGTGTCAGTTGATGTAGATTTCTGCTTTATATACTTAACGATCATTGCAAATGGAATATGTGAATTGTTCATTCATTCATCTTATTTCAATTTGCTGAAAACTTTTTGTAATGAAAGCTCAATTTTACCATCTCTAAATTTACAACAGTCTTGCCATATATACATATTTTTTTTAAATAAACAAACAAAATGGAATACTAACGATCGAGGAACTAGAATTTAAAAGTATTGTCTTATTTACAATTCCCTTTAAAATTTGCTTTCAAAAACATTTTTCATTCGTAAGTTTCTAGGTTTGATTTTTGTTTTGTTTTGTAAACCTTTTGTAAACCAATACTATTTTTTCCGAATACGTCAGTTATTATTTTATTGCAGCTACAATACGTTACTTAAAACTTGACATATATAGTTCTTTTGTATTAAACTATTTAAATTGACTACTTCCACATCCGAAATTAATGCATACTTTTCTCCAGTTTTTCACAAATTATCTTATAATACAAATTTAACATACAACTGTATTCGGGTTTTTTCCACTCATGGACTTTACTAAAATTTAATTTAGATAGTGTACTATCTTTAATTATGAAATCATTGTTTAATGGATGCTCATCTTCTGTTTCCTGAGGTGCCTGCCATTATATAAACTTCTAGGTAATTTTTAGCACAAATAAATTTTGAATTTATAAACAATAAATGCAATTTGAGAATAAAAAATACCTACATTTGACAAATACAAATTATTTGGCCGATATTCCATACCATACTGTTACCGCCGCCAATGTATTATTCAATTTGTTATTTTCCTACTTCTTATTTTCTTATGATTCATTTCTCAATTTAAATAACTAGGTATATATGTACATACATACCTAAATACATATTCAAATACATGCTCTCAATGTGGATGGTATGTATGTAATTATGCACGCACTTATGTATACATAAATATGTTTCTCTTTTATAACAGCTCAATCTGCAGATCAACTACCGCTTTGGAGTACAAGAAAAGAAAAGGTTTTTTGGTTCTAGAAAGTTAATCAAGCAGAGTGGTCATACAAATTGTTTTAAAGAAGTTTAACCGTAAATTTTGCTTTATTGTATTAAATACGAATTAGAAGATTAATAAATAATGAATCATAACTGCTGTTAAAAGTTGTTTTCATTACTTCGCTTGTTTTAACGAAAGAGCCAACACCTACATTAGTGGCAAAACGCTGGCAACACTGTTTTGTATTATAAAGATCTGTGTCCATACTGAATGAAGAAAATAAAATAAGGCAACACACCAAAAATTTAAATATATATGTTTGTATGTGTAAAGTTTTCCAAAAGTCTTCATTTGTTGGATAGTGTTATTAATGGTAGTTTTAATAAATTAATGAGGTTTTTAATATTTTTACAATAAAAATTTTCCTTCTCAAAACTTTGGGCCAAATTTGCATCTAAAATACTAACCCATGTGCATATTTCTGATGGTGTGTGCATTTACCAGTACACACACTGCGAGTCACTTAAGTAAAGAATTTTACTTTATAAATTTTTAACAAATATTTTCCTGATGAAAAAAAGTTTAATATCAATAAACCAGATGGGTACAACCTTTATTTTTACTACTTAAGAACGGAAAAAATATTTTTGAAACAAAAACGGAGTTTAAATGAAAAAAAAATGGTGAAGCATCGTATAAAAGGATATTAGAAGCACGTTTCCTCAATTTAAAAACTTATTTACTACTAACACGACTATCCTCCAATTCAGACTAGCAGAGTAATGTGAAATGTCTAGGGGTGGATAGTTAGAAAAGAATACGATGACTGAAAGCAACTGGGTATAAAGGAAGCAATAAAAAGAACTTGGAGCTCAGTACCTCTAGATTGTAGTAGAGATGGTACCGATATTTTTGAATTGTATCGATATATATTTTTCTAAAACATCGATATTTCAATATATCGATATTTTTTGCCTACAAATTTTGCAAAAATATTTCAATTTAAAAAAATAATACACAGAAAAAGTTTAAGCGACATTATTATCCAACTTAATTCTTTGGCCAAAATCGATCATTTGAGATCGCTAATAATCGAATTTCTCAAAAAAAAACGATGTCCAAAAAATGTGTCGGTTAAGTTTTTTTTTGGCGGTTATGGGTCGATATGTACAAAAATGTTCCATGAATTTATAATTAAAAATTCAATATTTATTTATCAACAGTTCAATAAAAACAATATAATTACAGCTTCTATAAAAAATATAGAAAATTCAACATAAACAATGAAAGAATAAAAAATAATAAAATTAAAAAAAAAGTAAAATCATATACACTCTAAAACATTAACTCAAATTTGATATCATATATTATCTAAATTGTTGTTGAAATATTCTTAATGTCTAAATTCATATCGATGATAACAGAACAGAGAGTAAAAACTAATTCTGCCCTTAGCCTTATACCCACACAAACCAAATTTGACAATCAGCTTATACGATGCGTAGATGCGCCTTGGCTGTTATTATGAAATTTTTTTTTTTTCTTCGCATCACCAGCTGTGATGCTAATATCATATAGTTAAAAAAGGGCAAAATTTATAGAGCTCTTAAAAATATCGAAACCCGATTCCGGCGATATATATCGATTTTTATTTTCTCAAATATCGATATTTCGATATATCGATCTCATTTATATGATATCTTTACCGCTAAATTAGTAACCGAGTTTTTCAACTATTAAATGGGTTGTGTTCGCCCCATTTTTAATATATGCAAAATTAAACTGTTTAATTTTTATGACATTATAATATTTTACGACATTCGTCGATTAAAATTACAATACTATTTTTATACCCTGTACCAAAAAAATGGTAAAAGGGTATATTATATGTATATAGGTATATAGTAATTTCTATAATATCAGTAAGTGACCCATAAAATATATATATTCTGGATCCTTATACATAAGAAAGACGAATAAGCGATGTCCGTCTGTCTGTACGTGAAATCGGCTTTCCGAAACTCCCAGAAAAGCTAGAGACTTCGTTCTTGGACTGGTGTGGCAGAAATTTTCCAAAATGGATTGGTATTGACATTCAGCAAAATCAAGCAGACGATTGCAGAGCTGGAAAACTTAAACTTTATTTTGCCGTATAAAAGTAACTACCGTAAACAAATTTCTATTTTTTTAATAACTAAACTTATTTTACACTTCAGTACGACTAAAATTGTTATTTTAAATTAAAAAAATATAAAAAAAATTGGTTGGAAAACTTTAACTTTTTGTGTTATGTAAAATTAACTATGTCTGTCACAGGATATTTTCTCGAGAACCGCAAGAGCTACAGACCTGAAATTTGGACACAGTATGAAGACTTTTGGCCGCTACAACAACAAATACATGAGAATTAAAAATTAATGGGTATTCCAAAACCAGCAACGAAAAATGTTAAAATCCCATGTAATATACATAGAATTGTATGTATGTATGTATGTACATATATACACTTGAAATTTGTAAGGTTAATGTATTTTTATACAGACTACACAAATTAACACTAAAATTTCAAAAAAAAATTTAAATTAAAGGGTGTTCCATCAGTTAATGCAATTTTGACTACGCAATTTTGACAACTTGCTGTATCTTGGAAACCGTAAGTGCAAAACTGTTGAAATTTTCAAAAACGGTAAAACTAAAAAATCAAAATATTATAAAATCGCCAAAAAAAATCGCAAGAACGAAAAAAAGCACCAAATTAAAAAAAAATTCAAAGACCAAAATAAATCGCGAAAAACCGGAAAAATTGCTAAAATGAAAAAAAATCGCCAAAATGAAAGAAAATCGCCAAAATGAAAAAAATCGCCAAAATGAAAAAAATCTCCAAAACGAAAAAACCCACAAAAAACAGAAAAAATCGCCAAAATGAAAAAAACCTCAAAACAGGGAAAAATCGCCAAAATGAAAAAAGCCCCAAAACCGGAAAAAAATCGCCAAAATGAAAAAAACTCCAAAAACGGAAAAAAAATCGCCAAAACGAGAAAAAAGCGACAAAACCAAAAAATCTTTTAAACTGAAAAACACTTCAAAAAAGCTAAAAAGCCACATTAAAAAATGATCAAAACCGAATGTTCGGAACCCTTCGTGCGCGATTCAAAGTCGCACGTTACTGAATTTTTTAATATTATAGGAATTAAATTAAACTAAGTTTTTCTTATTTCGTTTTTGCTTTGTTCACTTAACATATTTTTTGTATTTTTTAAAGAACTAGATTGGTATCAATAATCAGAAAAATCCAAAATTATGACTCCAGTTTTGGAAAACTTACACTTTTTGTGTTATGTAAAATTAAATAGGTATAAAAACTTTTTTCTTTTCCTTTATAACTTGAATATATTTTATGCTTCTGAAAGAAAAGTTTGGCGTATAAAATTTGAAAAATGATAATTACAGCTCCAAGGATGGAGACTTTAAATTTTTTTTTGATATTAAAGTATAAAATTTATTTTTTTTATTTCTTTGTTCACTTAACACACTTTATTAATTTTTTAAATCAGAAAAATCGAAAAGGTTGATTCCAGGGTTGGTAAATTTTTTGTTTTTTTACAAAAGTAACTAGGTCAAGTTAGTCTTTTCTTTTTGTTTACAAGTTTTATACACTTTATGACTTGGAATGAAATAGTTTGGCATACAAATTAGAAAAATAAAAGACATACCTCCAGAGCTGGACAACTTAAATTTTTTCTGGTATATAAAACTAATTATATCTTTGGTAATTAAATATATTCTATATTTTATAAAAAAATAAATTAGTATTAAGAAACTCAGAAATATGGTTCCAGAGTTGGAGATTGAAAAAAGTTTCGGTAAAAAAAATAACCAAAAACATTTTTTTCTCAGTTAAACAGATTTCATGTTTTAAGAAAATCATTACTCAAGATTTTTTATACATGTTTAATTTTTTTATGGATACCTAATTTAATTGAAGTATAAACGAAGGTTTGTGCTTATTGTGCTCTCAGCATAATAACTATTAATTTTTAGTAAATGGAGATAAAACTAAAATTTATAGCTAAGGATAAATTAAAGGACATGTTCCGATTCATTTTCCTAATACCTTTCCTTTCTGCTGAACAAATTTCAAAAAAATCCTGTAGGAATAAAACTTTTACATAATACCACGATGTATACCATTTGCAATGGGAACTTTAAATCAAGATACTAAACATTTTTGCAACATCAATGATCATTAAATAGGGGAAAATATAAAACAAGTTAGTTTACTTGGTATGGAGGTGCAATACTAAGAATATTTTAGTTGTTAAATAGCAGCACGGTTTTTGAACATCTCGAGAGCAAGTAAACAAGCCCCAATTTTTTGGTATTGTATTAACGTAAAGTCGATGTTGACTGCAATAAGAGTGAATGTAAAATATATCTGAACCACAGAGTGTAGAGTAAAATATTCAACTATTGCTAATATCGAAAATAAAATAATTGAATCAAATTCTTTAATCGAAAAATACTGAAAGGTCACTCACTATTAATTGCTTTAGAGAAACAAATGATAAATCTTTTCATAAAACAAATATGTATGGATGTGTCTGTATACTATATATGTACGTTGGTAAAGGGTATATAAGATTCGGCACAGCCGAACATAGCACTCTTACTTGTTTTAAATAAGAATTCCTTATTCAAGTTATTCATATAAGCTCTTAATTTATTATAGGAAAATTAAGAAGTTTTTTGTTGGAAAAAAAGCGATTAACAATTTGGACCAAATTAATAGTTAGAGTATGTAGTTTAAAGCTGACATCTTTTGAAATCCCTCAAACTCTGTACATTCTTTCAAAATTTATAAATTTGAATTTATGTAAATGATTCGCAGTCTACGAGTATATAGACAAAAAATATGCATGCACATTAGAGTGGCCATTATTTATTTTTTTTTTATTTCTTATATTCTCACCCCCCAAATCGGTTCAGTTTTATGTAAAAAAAATTTCATAGCGATAAGTTGTGTTTTAGGGGTGCGTCCGCCCCTCAAAGTTGGCCTTCAAGCCCATTTTTCAATGTAATTTTTTGCATATGACTATATTTTTAAAAAAACATTTTGCAAGAAAATGATGTATGGCAATATTTTAGCTCTTCTAGTCTACAACATTACTTTTAAAGAAAGTTTTTAGCTAAAATTAATATTTTAGGAAATAATGAAGAAAATAACCAACAAAATACCAAAAATTGTATATACCAAAATTGCATTTATGTATATGGAAATTATTTTACTTAGCTTTTTTAATAAGAGTTTATATCTATTAGATTATTTCATACATATATTAAGTATAGTCATAAAGAACAAAACCAAAAAAAAAAATTACATTGAATGTATGGGCTTGCGGGCTAACTTTGAGGGCCGGATGCACCCCCTAAAACACAACTTATCGCTATGAAATTTTTTTGTTTTTTTTACATAGAACTGAAGCGATTAGAGTAAAAGAAATCAACAAAAAAAAATCCTCCATATAACTAACGGCCACTAATGCACATGTACATATCTTCAATAATTACAGGTGTCAAAACAGCTTACGGAAAATATTTTAACGAAATTAAAAAGATTTATTGTTAAAGCTTTTATAAATGGCAGCTTTAAAAAGCTTGTTTTAAATGTAAATGATGCTTGCAATCAATGCAAACTATATTTTTAATTAAAAAATTTAAAATAGGCTAAATTTTTCATTAGCTATTGAGTTTTAATTAAAATAATGTCAAAAACATTCAAATTATAGAATTGAGATATAGACATCTCAATTTTTTTTTTGGGTTTTTTGAGTTAACAAAAAAAAATTAAAAATTTCATATAAATAGCTTGTACCATCACCTCCTGAGATAACATTTTTTCATTGAGTTGTATGCAAATTGAAAACTTAAAACGTATCATCTGACTTCGATAGGTACGCCCTAGGGGCAGTTAGAGCCCTGCGAGTAAATTTTTTACAAATTTTCTCTTTGTATGGGAGCCCCCTTAAGGAGAGGAGTTAGGCGGCCGGTGTGTTTAAAAAAAATTTTGGGCGGAGAAAATTAATGGGTGCTCGTCATACATTTGACCCTGGTAGCGGTGACCCCGGGAAAGTTATATGTTTTTTTGTAGTTTTTTTGCCTTTACCCTCAACTTTGAGGACGATGCGGAACCCCTTGCCCTCATCTGACCGCCACCATTTTTTAGCTCGAATATTTTTTTTCCGAACCTCACAAAATGAGCGGTTCTTGGAAGTCGAAATCGAAAAATCGTAAATAACGCCATACCTAATGTACATACAATATATATGCTATTTAGTATGTATCTTAAATTTTTATTATAATGACCTCATTATATAAATTACAATAAAAAGCAAAAATACTCGTATGTACTTAAAACGTACGTACAAAATCGAAAAATATAAAATTATTGTTTCTTTTATTATGTGCATTAGACTACCCAAAAAATTATGAGATGCCAAAAATATTCTTTTATCAGCTCCACCGGCAGTTTCCGATAGACTGGACATAAAAATCTCGTGTGTGTAAAAATTCCACCGATAGCATACAAACAGGTTATGCGCATTGGACTTTTCACACAAAAATAACATATATGTATGTATATATTTACATAATAGCCACCGAAGAAATTAAGTAAGTACTATAGAAAACTATTGATATTGACCCAATTTTCGAAAATCGAGATTCCTTATTTGCGATTTTATCGTAAGCGACAAAAATGAAAGTTTTCAGGAGAAGTTTTTTTATACAATATTCAAATATTTTTTGTACGTAAATTGTAGCTTACGATAACATTTTAGAGTCTGTATCTTAAAAGTTATTAACACTTTTGCATTTTGATTATTCTAAACTATGGGTAGGCCCATAAAATTAAAATTTCAATAAAAAGTCTATTTCCGATTACATAAAATCGAAAATAAGGCACAATATGGCTACGTTTTAAGTTCCTGGGAGTCAATTCTGACTATTTTCGCGATTATGTCCATATGTACTCTCGATTAGATGATTAAAACCACTTTAATTTCTGATTTTAGCAGGCGTATCTTTTGCGAAGGTATAATTTCTCCTCCTCAAAACACAAAATAAAATTTACTTTTTTCCGTTCATATGATTATAACCATTTAAATAATTTTAATTAAAAATGCATTATTTTATAATTAAATTCTAAGATCCATTTATATTAAGTTTTGATAATATATTAGAAATTTTAATAGTGGGTGCTACCTCCATTTGCAGAAAAAATTTTTTCTTGCAATAAACACGTTTAATTAGAATGACAACAACAATCTATTAAAATGTAATTGATTGAAATTAACTTTTGATCACATATTTAATTTAATTGAAAGTTTAATTGACTCAATAAAATTTTTAATTGATTTTTATTTTTTTGTTTTTATCAAACGTTTTTATTTTATTTTTTTCTGTGATTGGTTAAAATAACTGCAAATATACGGTTTTTTATTGAATCATCAAGTGATTTAAAAAAATCTAAAGAAATTTGATTCTACGAGTCCTTTATGGCTTGAATTTAAGAGTCCTTATCGTCAAATCATAAACTTTGCTTGAAACTCCACACCACATATTTTCAATTGAGTTTAGGTCTGGATAATATGGTGGCCAATTCTGAAGATTAAAATTTTGGTTTGAAATAAGTTCTTTATACCTATGGCATTATTGATAAAGCATTATCTTGTTTCAGAGTCCATGGAATCGCTCGAACAATAGCTTTTAATTTAGGGAAATCCGATTGTAATGTGATGGCGTTTAAAAAAAATAAGTTCGTCTTTTCTCGTATCATGAAAATAATAATTGTAGTCATCTGGCCCATCCATATTAAGTTTCTTTTCGTCACTAAAAACCACGGTACGGTAATCTAAACATGGCCTCTGATTTGAATGTCACATGTCATATTCTTTCTAGCAAATTGTATTTTTTTTCTTTAATGTTTTTTAGTTTCAGGTATTTGCATCTTGCAATGGAACTTGTTACCGTTGAGGTACTTGCCTGTGCACCCGTTCTCGACCTGATTGTTTGTGCTAACGAAGTCGCGTTTGACACAATTTTCAAGACTTTTAATTTTTGTGTTGGATTTGAAGCTGTTGGAATCCTCCCTTTGTAATTCTTTCTATAGTTTTCAATATTTTTTTAGTATCCCACCACATTGTTGTGACTTCGCCCAATGTCCCGCCATGTTCAAAATACTTTTCTTACCCATTTTATTTATTTATTATATACAAACTATTATTGTATATTGTTTTAGAAAGTAACATTTTTCTTCCAATGTTTGAGTCATTTTCAATACGTACTTAGTTGTTTCCTTCGTCTCAAAATTATAAGCACTTATTTGAATAAGAATAAGAACATTTGTCACAATTAAAATTTTAATAAAAGCAGACCCATTTTTGTAAATTTGCAACATTCTGTTAATAGTAACAAAAAATATTGAAAAGGTCAATCACCAGACTGAACGTTTGAATACACATTGCAAAATTGTTGTACATATAAAATGAGAAACACATTATACATTTGTATGCCAAGTGCTATTTGGACGAACAATAAAATTCAAGTACGTAAAATGGACAATTAAAAAATAATAATACAAGAGGGAAAATTGTAACCTAAGAATGCAATTTAAATAACATTTAACATTTTATTTTAATACAAAACTGTAACAAATACCACACACAAAAATACATTCACTCTAGGGATGCCAAACCGAAAATCCCGGGATTTTCGGGATTTGTAAAATTCAATCCCGGGATTTCTTAGCAATTTTTATGTTAAAAACTTTATAAATTAAAATTTTCGTTGACTTTATGGACCTTTTTAATATAATTAAAAGTCCCAAACAATTTTATATGTGCAGTTTTAACAATTTAATGAATTTTCGTGACATATTTCTTATAAATTGACAAAAAGAGCAAAATAAATTAACTACTTTCTTACGGCTATTTTCAATATACAACTAAGAATTATTTTGAAAATAAAAAGAAGCATTTCTTTTAATTTATCGACATGTTCAGCCTTATTACCGTTGTCATAGTAGTGACGAAATCGATTGAAAAAATAGGCAATGCTTGGTATATGTAACAACCGTAATGACTACTTGTTGGTCAATCGCAATTAAAACAAGTAAGAGTGCTATATTCGGCTGTGTCGAATATTATATACCCTTTACCAACGTATATATATGTAGTATACAGATACACATTTTAGTACATACATACATATTTGTTTTCTGATCAAATTTATAACTTTTTGTGATAGTGCAATTTTTAGTAAGTGACCTCTCGGTTTTTTTTTTCGACTAAAGAATTTGCTTGAGTAAAGATCTTCCTAAAATACAAAATATTTTTAACTGAAAAAAAAAATATTTTTGGTTATTTTTTAGCCAATTTTTTTTTCAACTTCCAACCCTGGAATTATTTAAATTTTTCTGGTTTTAATGCGAGTACAAATTTATTTCTTTCTAAATTTTAAGAAATTTATTATTCGACATATTGTCATAAGTTTATTTTAATTTTAAATTTATTTGCTGGTGGTTCAGCGATGTCTATATGCATTTCATTGTTGCTGTAACATATCGTCAGTAGACTTCAACCACACATTTTGAACAGTCAGAAAGCATGATTTTAACACAGGGGTTAAAATAATGCTTTCTGAACTAAATTGAATTTTCAGTAGAAGCCATGCATTAACTATTTCTTTTGCATGTCTTTTTTGCTGGGTATGTACATATCTATGTATATACCCAGCAAAAAAAACATGACAAATCATGTGTTGAATAATGAGTTCAAGTGATGACGCATTGGTTCGATTTAGGTGAAACATGCATGATTTTTACATTAGCTTGTCAATACAAAAAAAAAATAAATAAATAAAAACTTTTGTCGCAGGATACGAACCGTGCTTTTCTCACTCTAAAGGCACGCTCTCTACCACTGAGCTACTGTACTCTGGTTATTTTTTGCCGATAAAACTTACTTTATGAAAATGTGTCACGTAAATACAAAACAAAAAAATAAATAAAAACTTTTGTCGCAGGATACGAACCGCGCTGTTCTCACTCTCAAGGCACAGTCTCTACCACTGAGCTACTGTACTCTACTTATATCTTGGCGATAAAACTTACTTAATGAAAATGTGTCACGTAAATATAAAACAAAAAAATAAATAAAAACTTTTGTGCCAGGATACGAACCGTGCCGTTCTCAACATCAAGCCATACTCTCTACCACTGAGCTGCTGTACTCTTGTCATTCACTGGAGATAAGACTTGTTATATGAAAATGTGATGATTTAATTCCGCTTTTGCATCCGTTTTTAATGAGTTCAAAAACTATAGCATTTACGATTTGCAGTGATATCCAGAATGCATTCGAAGAAACAAATGCTCAAGAAAGCATGAAATAGTATTTCATTTTGAACGCGTTCATTTATTTTTTGCAGGGTATGTATGTATGTGCAATGTCAATTCTTACGAAACTTAAAAAAACGATTATGTTTTTCACGTAAAAAAAATACCAACGCAGCCAGGATACGAACCGTGATTTTCTGACTGTTGAGGCATACTCTCCTCTACCTGACGTATTAATTCTTATTAATAGTTAGAGATAAAATTTGTTTTATGAAAATGTATCAATATGATAATTTAATTCCGTTTTTGCATGCCTTTTTCGTTGAATATTATTTCAACTTATTACCCACCCAGCAAAAAAAAAAAAAAGATAAATCATGTGTTGAATCATGGGTTCAAGTGATGACGCATTGGTTCGATTTATGTGAACTATGATACATGATTTTTACATTAGCTTGTCATTGGAGATCATGTATTTGTGCGAGAATTTAAATACCTACTTTGATATCCATTAAAATTAATGAATTGAAACCCTTGCAAGTTCCCTATCCGATCGTGTCACTAAATACAAAACAAAAAAATAAATAAAAATTTTTGTCGCAGGATACGAACCGCGCATTTCTCACTCTCAAGGCACACTCTCTACCACTGAGCTACTGTACTCTTGTTATTCTTTAGAGATAAAACTTATTTAATGAAAATATTTCACGTAAATACAAAACAAAAAATAAATAAAATTTTTTCGAAGGATACGAACCACAAAGTATACAGAGGTGAAGAAAGTGAGTGATGAAAAAAGCTAAAATCAGATACGACACGGGTTCGGCGAGAAAGGGACAACTGTAGTATATTTGTTATTAAGTTGCTAACCATATAATCAAAACAAACAAGAAAAAATGTGTACTTTGTGAAATAACCAACAGGACATTTTTACAAAATTAAATGAAAGATTTTGTAGTGTTGAACTAGAAAACTTAATGTATTAAATGTTATTAGTGGTAAAAAAGTGATTAAAATTAGTTTCCATATAATTACAGACATCATTTTAAGCATTTTCATTAAAAAATATTAGTTTTTACAATTTACTTCCAAAAAGCATATAGCGAATAATACCACAAAGAATAAAATGAAAATACATTTGAACGAGTGAACATTTGTACAAAATTAAATCAAGGAATTTGTTGTGTTGAATTAAAAAACTGAATGTGAAAATGTTTATTAGTATTAAAAAAGTTATTAAGATTTGTTTTCAAACGATTCCTGATTTAACTTTGAGCTTTTTAGTTCATAAATGTTAATTTTAACATTTTAATTGCAAAAATCTCATAGCGAATGAGTACTCAAAGAATAAAATACAAAAACGTTAAACCAATGCAACTACGAAAGAAGCTTAAAAAAGACACGGGTTCGGTGTGAGTGCGAAATCCGAAAACACAAATTATCTTCCGTCTCGTGTCACCTCTGTGTACTTTGTGATACGAACCATGCTGTTCTCAATCTCAAAGCACAATCTCTACCAATGTACTACTGTACTCTTGTTTTGAATTGGAAATAAAACTTGTTATATGAAAATGTAGCAATGTGATGATAATTTAATTCCGATTTTACATCCCCTTTTTGCTGGGTATTTATTTCAATATACATATGTACATTAGGTATGGCGTTTTTTACGATTTTTCAATTTCGACTTGCAAGAACCACTCATTTTGTGAGGTTTCAAAAAAAAAAATATTCGAGCCAAAAAATAGTGGCGGTCAGATGGGGGCAAAGGGCTCCGCATCGTGCTCAAAGTTGAAGGTAAAAGCAAAAAAAAACTACAAAAAATCATATAACTTTCCCGGGGTCACCGCTACCAGTGTCAAATGTATGACGAGCACCCATTAATTTTCTCCGCCCAACATCTTTTTTTAAACACACCGGCCACCTAGCTCTTCTTCTTAAGGGGGCTCCCATACAAAGGGGAAATTTTTATAAAATTTACTCGCAGGGCTCTAACTGTCCCTAGGGCGTACCTATCGATGTCAGATGTATGACTGACCTCCTATATTTTTTCATTACAAAGATTTTTTCTGAACATACTTATCGTCTATCTTCAAACATTAAGGTGGTCCCCATACAAAAAAATAGTTTTTTTAATACTTTTTTTTGAAGAAATCGGCTTTTTCCGCTTTTATGTTGCCTCCTAGGGGGGTAAAATGTAAGACCGACCCACAGTAATTTTTTATGTTAAACATTTCCTCCGAACATACCTATATCCTATCTCGACTCATTAAGGGGGCTCCCATACAAAGGCGAAATTTGTACAAAATGTACTCGCAGGGCTCTAATTGTCCCTGGCGCGTTCCTATCGAAGTCAAATGTATACCAGTGATGCCAGAAGAAAATTTTGAAAATCCCTACGTTTCTCAAAAAAATTCCCTTTTTTTCCCTACGCCTAATTTTTTTCCCCTACATTTTTCTCTACGCTAAAATTCAATGATTTTTATAAAAACAATAATTTTTTGAACAAAAGTAAATTTTATTTACATTTTGAAAAGTTTGTACATTAATTCGTTCAGGTACAAATATAAAAAAAATAACGAAAACATGTTTTTTTAATTTCATTGAAAACATACAAATAAAAAATGGTTACATAACAAAAAATATCACAAAAATAAAGTACATAGTGTATAAAATATAAGTAAAAAGTTTATAATAGTAATTAAAATTGTTAATTATAAAGATATTTAGAGTTCATTCTTTTAAAATGACTCGTTGTACACTTAAAAGTTATGCAATTCATTGTATTAGCTTGTAAATGAGATCTAATGATACAAATTGAATTTAAAACGTCGTGGCTTAACTTGTTCCTTTTTTTTGTTCGGACATCTGTTACAATGGAAAATATTCTTTCAGCATCCGCATTAGCATGTGGTAAAGCTAATACAATTTTTAGCAATTTTTTAAAGTTTGGAAATATTAAATTATCATTAAAGTTTTTGGATTTACATATATATGACCAAAATTTCTCCACGTCTAATTTAGATAAACACTGCTTTTCATGCTCGGAGAAATTGTATTCCATTGTTAACCACTCTTGTGTTAGATTGTTAATATCAATATTAAATTTTTGGCACACTAATTTAAATTGAAATACATTTTTATTTATGTCACCAATGGCTACTTCCGGGCTCAAAAATTCCATTTCTTTAAAAATAGTATCATTCTTTAAAGGCAGTCTTCTTTGGGTTTCCTCTAGAGCAGTTATGTAAAATTGAAGACAATCAGATTTTATTTGGTAAGCACTTTGCTGTGGAAAGCTTTTTAATAATTCTTCGCATTCACTGCCAACGTAAATTTCTTCGATTTGCAAGGAAACATGTGGCGATCTTACAAGACAATCAAATTTTAGCTCGGATTTTTTAATAAAATTTTGACCAAGCTTAAAAAAAATTTTCAATGACTCAGAATGTAGTGCATGAACTAACGGCTTTTTAGATTGGAAAAGTGCATTTATCGAATTAAAATAGTTTAAAACATATTTTAAAAAAAGCAAATATGCCTTGTTGCATTCGTTTGTCAATTCATTTAATATCAAATCGGCTGATTTTAATTTGTCTTGAGTTGATGCGTATTTGAAATATTCTAACAAAACATGCCAGTTTTCCAAAACTCTTTCCACACACTTTTGGTGGGATAGCCATCTGGTGGCCGATGTTCGTAGTATTTTTCTTTTTTCCGCACTCAGAATTTCCTGAAATTCTTCCAATTGACAACATCTTTTGGAACTTCCCGAAATATAAGTTCCGATTTGCCTTATCAAATCCTCGGGTGCTCTTGGCAACATTAAACATGCTTTGTTTGCAATGATGGCTGCTGAGTGGCATATGCATTTAATTGTAATAACATCTGGATTATCAGCTAAAAGTCTTGATGCAAAAGAATTATACTGACCTACCATTACGCTGGCACCATCGCAGCAAAAACCAATAATATTTTTGTATGGTATTCCATAGCCTAAAATGCTTGTTTTGAAGATGTTATATAATGATTCGGCAGTGCAATCTGATCCCAAGTGTAGTAGATCCAAAAGCTGAACTAAAGTTCTTTCTTGATTCTCGTCAAAATATCTTACAAGAATACACATTGTTTTTTGTGAGGCAACATCAGTGCTTTCGTCAACCAGTACCGAAAACATATTACTTTGCAGATTTTGAATCAACTTTTCCTTTTCTTCATTGGCCAAAACATTTCGAATAATTTGTGTACATTTTGTTCTACCTAACTGGCAATTTTTTATTATTTCAGAATCTGGAACAATGTCCTTCAAAAGCGGTATTAAATGCTCAACAATTTGTATCGCTACATTATGTTCAGCAAAAAACAAGCAAATCCGTATTTCAAAATTGGCAACATCATTGTTTTTGTTGACGACTTTTTTGTTAAGAAAATAATCCATTTTTTTTTTGTAGAATTTATAGCTAAAACTAGCTTTTTATGCGTCTTGGTTGCAGCATGTTTTATAAGATCTGATTTTCCACAGTTCAGAACTTTGTCACATGCTTTACATTTGCATTTAAAATCGTCATTTGTAATAGGTTCCAACCAACCCTTAAAGTTAACATCTTTAATCCAACTTGGACAAAATCGTTGATTTCGATATTTGCTTTTATTTGTAGAATCTCTTTCCTCAATAGAAGTATCAGAAGATGACATTTTTCTGCAATTAAAATTTTATTAGACAAAATTACAATAAAATGTTAATGTTTTGTTTATTTACAATGATGAATTGTATATGTATTATTTTATTTTTATATTTGTTATATATTGAATAAGACTTCCTGTCCACAATCACTGAAAAACTTCTTATAAATTTTAAAATTTTTAATTTGGCAGGTTACTGAAAAGCTGTACGCGCACATGAAAAGAAAATGCAATCTGTAAGTCCTGGTTTACACATTTCAACTTTTGCTGCTCAAGTTTTGATATTGCATGGGAGAGATGAAAAAGAAATATATGCCTTTTGTATACCTCTCTTTTTCTTTCTCACTATAAAATCTAAAATTGAGCAGCATAAGTTGAAATGTGTAAACCAGCAAAGCAAAAAAAAAAACAATAGAGTAATGCCACCTTTTCATTTAGCTGGTATTACCACACTTTAAATTGTTTTGATGATTACCCGATTGGTAGGGTTTCTCATTCAAAATATTTGGGAATGTTGAACATATTGAAATTTAACTATTTTTATTTATTTCTTTAAAAAAATTTGTGTAAAAATTGGAGAAATTCCCTACATTTCGCCTAAAATGAAAAATCTGTCCTTTTTTCCCTACGCTTCAAAATTTTCAAAAAAATCCCTACAAAAAGGGAAAATTCCCTACATCTGACATCACTGATGTATACTGAACTCCAATATTTTTTCAATACAAATATTTTCTGTCAGCATTCTTATCGTGTATCTTCAACCATTAAGGTGGTGCCCATACAAAAAAATAGTTTTTCTAATAATTTTTTTTTAAGAAATCCGATTTTTCCGCTTTTATGTTGCCTACGACTCATTAAGGGGGCTCCTCCTTATTGGAGGTCGGACATACATTTGACTTCGATAGGAACGCGCCAGGGACAATTAGAGCCCTGCGAGTACATTTTGTACAAATTTCGCCTTTGTATGGGAGCCCCCTTAATGAGTCGAGATAGGATATAGGTATGTTCGGAGGAAATGTTGAAGGTAAAAAATTACTGTGGGTCGGTCTTACATTTTACATAAAAGCGGAAAAAGCGGATTTCTTAAAAAAATTATTAAAAAAACTATTTTTTTGTATGGGGACCACCTTAATGGTTGAAGATAGATGATAAGTATAATCAGAGAAAATCTTTATAATGAAAAAATATTGGAGGTGAGTCATACATTTGACTTGGATAGGTACAGCCTAGGGGCAGTTAGAGCCCTGCGAGTAAATTTTATAAAAATTTCCCCTTTGTATGGGAGCCCCCTTAAGGAGAGGAGTTAGGCGGTCGGTGTGTTTTAAAAAATGTTGGGCAAAGAAAATTAATTGGTGCTCGTCATACATTTGACCCTTGTAGAGGTGACCCCCGGAAAGTTATATGATTTTTTGTACGTTTTTTTGCTTTTATCCTCAACTTTGAGCACGATGCGGAGCCCTTTGCCCCCCTCTGACCGCCACCATTTTTTGGCTCGAATATTTTTTTACCAAACCTCACAAAATGAGGGGTTCTTGGAAGTCGAAATCTCCTTACTAAGAATTCCCATATAAACTATGGCATAGCTAATGTACATATGTATGTACATATATCATGAACAGGTGCATTCTTTAATACAAAACTTTATAAGTATATGCATACATTCATATGTAGCTATGTATGTATATAAAATAATTCTCAGTTTTTACAACAAAAAACTGAATATTATTCTTTCAATACAATTGGTAGCATATTGTTGTTGTTGTAGTTGTTCAATTCAACACAAAATACAAAAACTCTTATGGAAGCGTATATTTATGCATATGTATGTATGTATGTATGTATGCATGTGCGAATGCTTATAGTATACCTATAGTTTTTTTTTTCATGACACTACAAATTCTATGCAAACACATTCGTTTGCATTTCCAGGAATAAGAATGTGCCAAGCAAAATTATCATTGTATAAAAAAAATGAAAAGAACATGTCTATGCAGAGCTGACAAAAAGGAGTTTAATATGAAATAAATCATTTTAGAGGAAATGTTTAAGTACAGCAAATAAATACCAAAAGTAAGCAAGCCTCGGTAGCCGAGTAGCTAGTGGGGTTAATTAGAAATTTGATTATTCTTGGTTCTATGCACGGTAGTTTTTTCATACAATTTTCAAAACGTATGATAAAACTATATATATAGAACTTTGGGAGAACCGATTATTCATTTTTGCTGATTTATATAAGGAATTGTGCTAAGACAAGCGCGGTCGTTTTAGTCCAACTCCGAGCTCTCTAACTTGCTTGGGAGCTTCAAAAAACGCATTTCAAGCCTCCCATACAAAATCCGTACAGACAGACGGACAGACGGACATGTCTTTTTTTTATCTCCTAGTCATAAGGATCCATAATAACTAACTTTTTTTGGCCGCAAATGAATATTGTAGAAATTACAAAAATCTGGACAAACCTATATATACCCTTTTCCATTTTTGGTAA
Source organism: Tachina lurida (assembly GCA_944452675.1). NCBI lineage: Eukaryota > Metazoa > Arthropoda > Insecta > Diptera > Tachinidae > Tachina > Tachina lurida. The sequence continues at coordinate 107,579,461 of OX101753.1, read as the reverse complement.
AGGGTATAAAAACGTTAATAGATATATTTAACAAAACAATAATGTTTTTGCAAATTAGTTGTATGAAAGTGAATCTGAAATTTTCGCAAATCAACTTAAGAGGTAGTGCTAAAAGTCCACAGATATGTACATTCGTTTTGGTTTAGATTATAGAAAAACATTTACATATATTGAAAACAAATACAAGTTTTTATGTTTAGTTATTGTTTCCAGTATAAATTCTCTAACATCAAATGGGATTAATCAACTTAAAAATAGATGAGAAAAATTATTTTGATTTTTATTTCATACTCGTATTAGAAAATCTTTAACTTTAAAGACAATTTTTAAGGATATATTATCAACCCAGCAAAAAATTTTCGAAATTTTGTAATGGGTAGTACTCTTTTAATGGCTTACAAAGTAATGACTGATACTTATTTATGTACATAATTATTTTATGTGCGTAATAATGATATATGTATAATAATATATCATTACGTTAAAGTACTTATTGTAGTGCTTCCCAGTTAATAAGGAAATATATCTAGAGAAAAATGTATTGATCGTGAAAATTATTTTAATTAAAAAAACTAGCAAATTAATTTAGAACAAGTTTAAGCAAAAATTAATCCATAAAATTTTGCATATTTGTAAGCAAAAAATAACCCATTAAATTTTTAGTACTTTTAGGCAATCAGTAATATATTAACTTTTGCATGTTTGTAGGCAAAAAGTATAGGGTACCGCATACTTTTTGAACTTCTCAAACAAAAATAATGGGTTATTCAGTCAAATTGTAAGTATTACTTACGACTGAGGAGTACATACACTTTTTTGCATTCTAGTAGGCAAAGTTTTTTGCTGGGAACATAAAACCTTTTAAAATTCATAAAATTTGTTATTAAAGTAATATTTATTAAAAAAAATTATTTATTTTACCAAAAAAGTTTAGATCGCGAAATTTCGAAAATCCCGGAATCCCGAAAAATCCCGGGATTCCGAAAATCCCGGGATTTCCAAATATCGATACCGATTGGCATTCCTAATTTACTCACTCAATACGAACCACTTCTAGGCACTTGAAATAAAACCACTTCAACGCTGTAAGGTTTAAATGGTGTGTCTTTTGCGGGCAAAACAAAAAATTAATACCATTTCGTTGCAATAAAATATAATTTGTTTTATTTCTAACTTTAATCTAACTACATGTGAGTATTAGAGTGGCCGTTATTTATTTTATTTTTTATTTCTTATATTCTCACCCCCCAAATCGGTTCAGTTTTATGTAGAAAAAAATACAAAAAAATTTCATAGCGATAAGTTGTGTTTTAGGGGGTGCGTCCGCGCCTCAAAGTTGGCCTTGAAGCCTATTTTTCAATGTAATTTTTTGCCTATCTTTTTAAAAAAACATTTTACAAGAAAATGATATATGGCAATATTCTGGTCTACAACATTATTCTCAAGGAAAGTTTTTTGCTAAAATTAATATTTCAGGAAATAATGAAGAAACTAACCAACAAAATACCAAAAATTATTTACCTATACCGAAATTGCATTTGTATGGAAATTATTTTATTAAGCGTTTACAATAAGAGTTTATATCTATTAAATTATTTCATACATATCTTAAGTACACAGAGAAAACAGATTCGTTGAGACAACCGAATTTGTTGCCAATCGAATTTTGGCGGTTGCAGCAACTATCATATAATTCTGGTATGACGACTGCAATTTGATTATGGTACCCTATATTTTAATTATAACCCTTAACCAAATAGTTGCAGCAACAGAAAAAATTGGTTACCAGTACGGATTTTGAAATAAAAGTTATTCTTGCTACCGAAAATATGGTTAGTATAACTAAAACAATATCATAATTGGTACCTGTGAAAGAAAAATTGGAATTCCTTGCTGAAATAAAATAAGCAAAAAACGCAAATGAAAATACACAATTTAAGAAATTTATTATTTAACATATTGCCATAAGTTTATTTTAATTGAAATTTATTTATTTGGTGAAGCATGTCTATATGCATTTCTTCAACCACACATTTTAAACAGTCACAAACCTGTTATCTTATGCACAGACTTTCAAAAACCATTTGAGAATTCATAAATCATAATATCTTTGAAAGACAAAAAATTTAATTTTTAATTTGCTGCTACGAGTAAAAACTCAACCTATGATATGTAACTCAACCTCTAGTTAGTTGCAGCAACTGATAGAAAGTGTTTATTTTAACCTTAATATAGAACAACAATTTTTTAGTTGCCAATACCAAAAGTTGGTAGTAACATCCAATTCATAATATTTTATTCGGTTGTGTTAACCAATCAATGAATTAGTCATGGCAAAAGCATACGCTCGATTGATGCAATCAATTTAAGAATTGTGAGAAGCATATCTTTATTACAATTATGCCCTTATGGCAATAAACATGGATTGTTTTTTGGATTAACAGAAAATTGATTGTGTGAACTGAAATATAGTTTATGCAAATGATATTTTGTTGGCCTAACCATTTTCCAACCAATCTTTTTTCTGGGTGTATATTCATAAAAAAAAAACTAAAAAAAAATAAATAAAAAAGTTGATTCCCTAAAACACAACTTATCGCTATGAAATTTTTTTGTATTTTTTTCACTTAAAACTGAACCGATTTGGGGATTGAGAATAAAAGAAATCAATAAAAAAATCCTCCATACAACTAACGGCCACTCTAGTGTGTATACTTACGTGCAGATACTTGTATGAAATGCATTTAAGTGATTTAAACTCGTGAAATGAAGCCGCCAGCAGTGTTGCCGTGAGAAGAAAACAAAGTAGATATGTATGTATGTATGTATAATATACATACATATATAATTTACATGCATCCGAGTTGTGCAATCGTGACAGAGGACTTTGACATCACGTTAAAAGATTCATTGAAGTACTTGGATATATAGAGCCGTTTATCATTTAAGAGTCATATTGGTTGCATTGTGGGAAAGCCAGTAAATCAATACTGTCCCTCGCGAGGATTATTCCAAATACAAGCGGCCCAATTAGCCGATTGGTATTAGTAATAGTAGTTAGAAGTATTATACTCGTACCATATACCGCCTCATTATGGGCAGGGCCGATGACTTTTAGTTTGAACAATATCGAACGATCCTGCGTTTTTAATAGCTGGCTAAGGAACGTGGACTCTGATATAGAAAAAGCATGACTAGGTGCTGGAAAGGGGCTTTTGGTTTTCTGGCAAAAAAGATTATCCAAGCACTGCCAAAGGAAGAAGGAGTAATATATATGCTAATTCTTGAAATTAGCTTTGGATGGAAAGGAAAAGCCGGGCTTACTAAACAATCCAACTTATTATTTGCCATGTGGTCTTCAGGTAATGCCTACACCGCTTTGTACTGCTCGACTCACCCTACTGTACTCATTGTAATGACTTCATTGAGGAAGCTAGACACGTGCGTTTCATCTATCCATAATTTGCGACCAGTTTCTGAAAACCATTTCGTTTGAAAATCGACAAATTTCAGGAATACATTATCCAAAAAAGAGAATATCTTTTGTTTGTTTTCGAAACTTTGAGATTTCAAAACGAAATGATTTTAAGAACGTGGCCGATAATACGCAACGATAATACAAACCGGAATCAGGAACTGACATTAGAGTAGACAGCATTATAAAAATGATGCAGAATGCACTTGTAAGCTGGAGGTTTGCATCTTTCAATCACGATAAAGAAATACCTTCACGGTAGTACTAACGCGACTGGGTATATTTTTGGTGGTGTGATTGATCACGCAAGTTCAAAAAGAGAAAATCCTGCCTGATATTAGAAGAAATTGCTCACAAAATAGTTACTGAACATAAGCCCAGAAAAAAAAGTTCAGTAAAGTGCGACTTTGACTCGCGCACGAAGGGTTCCGTACTTTTGGTTTTGGGCATTTTTGAATGTGGCTTTTATGATTTTTCAAAGTTTTTTCAGTTTAAAAGTTTTTTTTTTTCAGTTTTGTCGCTTTTTCACCTTTTAACGATTTTTTTCTGTTTTTGGGGTTTCTTCCGTTTTCGGCGATTTTTTTCATTTTGGCGATTTTTTGATGTTTTTGTTTTTTTTATTCTAGCGATTTTTTTCTGTTTTTGGGTTTTTTTCGTTTTTGGCTATTTTTTTAATTTTGGCGATTTTTTTCATTTTGGCGAATTTTCCAGTTTTTTGCGATTTATTTTAGTCTTATAAAATTTTTTTAATTTGGTGCTTTTATCGTTTTGACGATTTTTTTTTTTTTGTTTTTGGAGATTTTTTTTGGTTTGGTGATTTTATAATTTTTTGATTTTTTAGTTTTACCGTTTTTGAAAATTTCAAGAGTTTTGCTGTTACGGTTTCCAAGATACAGCAAGTTGTCAAAATTACATAGTCCAAATTGCATTAACTGATGGAACACCCTTTAATTATATTGTTTTAAATTTTAGTGTTAATTGTTGTAGTCTGTATAAAAATACACTAATTTTACAATTTAAAAGTATATATACTCGTACATACAATTGTATGTATATTACATGGGATTTAAACATTTTTCGTTGCTCGTCTTGGAACACCCTTTAACTATCATATAATTTTTGTTATAGCTGACAAATGTCTACCAACTGTGTCTTAATTGCAGGTCCGTAGCTCTTACGGTTCTCGAGAAAATACCCTGTAACCGACGGACGGACAGCGTAGCGAAAACAATAGGGTTCCTTTTCACCTTTGGTGTACGGAACCCTAAAAAAGAAAATGCGAAATTGGTAACACTGGTGCCATTCGCTGCTTGTGACAGAAATATGATCCTATGAATGACGGAAAAATAATATAATAAAATAATTAAACGTGTTGACATGAGTTGTCATTGAATGCTTGGCAAATGTGGGCTTGTTGGTCGAATGCTTGTAACAGGTTTACAACAACGTTGGTTCTATTCTTTTATTTCTTTAGTTGCAACTTCATTTTCATTCGAATGACCGCTTGCACATACTGTTTTGTTTGTGTGATTATTGCAAGTGGATTCAAATAACAAACAGCTGCTATTAAAAAGAATATGTATGTACTTCCATTTTTGTGTTTTAAGCATCATACTCGTAGTTATTCTTGCTTTGGGACTTGCGTATTAATGTATGTAGGTATATCAGTGATGGGAAATGATCGAGAGTACCAAAAATTATAATTTTTGTATTTAAATTTTATTAACAAAAAAAATATATAAAATTCATTTACAAAGAAATTAAAAATGAACACAAAACATATATGTATGTACATAATAATATTATGCAAATAGGTATAAATGTTAAAGTTATAACAAGAAGAGTTTTTAGCATGGTTGGCAAACGGTATCGTAAAAATACCGATACCGATTCAAATACCGCTAAAATTAGATACCGGTATCGTTACCGATACCGAAATTCATTTCGGTTAGAAAATACCGGTATCCAGATTACCGGCACGTTCCGGTATACCGATTCCGGCCAAAAAATAAATGATAGTTGAGTTGTAGTTGCCAAATTTTTATTATGTATTACAACTTTTTTCACCATCAGACAACTGCTTTTTATCAGTTGTATTTTGGTTTTTATTTCGACCATTGTGTTCGTTTTGTTTTACTATTCCAGACGCCAACCAATCCCATTTGTCAACCAATATTATTGCCATGTTCATAAAACATAGAATCTCAAGAAAAAATAGCAAGGCCATAACTAAAAATATTTAAAATGTTTTGTAATGGATACTTTGGTTTCAAAAAATATAGCATACATAAGAACCTTTGTTTTTCGTGCATTAAAATTAGTTGTTATTCAGAATACCAAAAAAAACAGTTGTTTAAAAGTTAAGTTGTTTCAGTTTCAATCCAACATAGTTGAGCTGTAAAACGTAATATGTGCAAAAATTGCAAAAATATATTTCAATTAACTTTCTTTCTTTGGTGTTGGTTTTGTTTACACACTTCACCATAATATATAAGGTTGGTATAGCTGATAGCCAAAGTAGCTAGTGCTATTTAAATATTAAATTAGTCTTATATTTATATAAGTTTTAATATCATGTAAATAAATAAAATAATAATAAGGTTGGTAGAGAAAAAACGTCTAAACTTTAATATTTGAAGTTAAAGATTCCTCTCTTGAGGTGAAGAAAATTACTTTTGAAAGAAAGGAAAACATTTTGGCGACCACTGTTGTACCAATTTTGTACTCTGTGTTGATATACATCTATTAAATTGTACTTTCATCATCCTGGAAGCTTAAATACACCAAAAGCGTATAAATAGAACGCGAAATACATCATACAGGTAGTTTATTAACAAAAAGTCTTGTAACAAAATATTTAAAACAGCCCGGCGAATTACTCTTATTAAATTATGCTTTATAAACAAAGTTATAAACAATATAGGTCCAGTATTTTGTGAAAAAATAAAGACATATTTGAAATTTCCTTAAACAAGATATATCTACATATATGGTTCAAAAGGTCTTAGTCTCTTCTTTCTGCATCCGTTTATAAATTTAAAATCGGTTGATATTTAACTTAGTTGGAGGTTGATAAGTGTCTACGGGTACGAAAACCCGGTTTTTACCCGTAACTCAAGATTTTGGAGGTGTCTGGAAAATTTCAAATACAATTTGTATTGTTATACTCGACAATACCTAGCAGAAAAATAGTAACACGTCCCAGGTATTTCGATTTCATCAAAATTTGTCACACAGTGTAATATATCAGTATAGACAAAACGTTTATTTTTACTATTCTGTTTAATTAACTAAAATGTATACTTTATATATCGTCACCTTAAATGCAAACGGACGTAACTATACTTTTATATTTTTTATAGGAGAAACAAAAAATGTTACAAAACCAATAATAATAAAGTATTCTTGAAAGTTTTCTTCGAAATTAATTTGTAGTATGGATACTTGTATGTTTTTAGCCATTTATTTCCTTTATATATATATTTAAGATTTTATGTTAGTTACGTACCTTGCAATAAAAGATGGATGCATTCGTAATTACGTCAGTTTGAATTTCTTTAATAAAGTCGTCATTTTTGATCGCAGAGGTCTAAATATTTGCGTGAACAAGTAGTTTGATAAAATGAACCATAATCAATCAAAAAGGAGATTTAGAATTTTTGTGTAGTTACATCCGTTTGCATTTAAAGTGACGATATGTAAAGTTCGAACTGCAGTCTCCTTCTTTCACTTTTTTTTTAAATTATTTTTTAATAATAGTATAAAAACATATATAGAAACAAATAAGTTTGTATGCTTTTATACAAGTTCATATGTTAATGTAAAAATACTCCCCTTTTGAAGTAATTTAATAAAAAAAGATTTTTTGTTATGTGCACTGCCTGAAATAATAAATTTATCAGTTATATCGGTATACCGGTATTATAAACTCGATAACGGTATGTACCGGTAATACCGATACCGAAATAAAAAAAATACCGACACCGCTACCGATACCGAAATTTAAAAAATAATTGTACCGGTATCAATACCGATACCGTTATTTTTTTCGGTTTCCAACCTTGGTTTTTACACTTCAATAAATCTTTGGCCTGGATAAGAATTGATACTGTTGGAACATAAAACATGTTCCTTTATTTTGTTTTCATGAGATTTTGGTAAGAGAAAATCTTTTCAACATTTGGACAAAATTCCATAACCTACTCTCGATATATCAAGACACATGTATTCATCTAATGCGTTTTTAGTTTTAGACACTGTAGCTCTAATAATAATGCTGTAATGACTACTGATCATCAGCGTGACCATATTAGCTTATTTAGAGCTAAATTTAGCTTATTTGTTTCAGATTTAGCCTTAAAATTTTCATTTAGCTCTTAGCTTATTTTTTAGCTTTTTTTAAAAACTCATTTAGCTTTTTTAGGCTTTTTTTAATCTAAATTGCGTGTTCTCTAAAAATATATTAAAAATATAAACAACTTATAAAAATTATAATTTTTTAGCATTGTAAAATAGTTTACAAAATATACAAAATGTAAATTATACGACAATTTTATAACAGAAATGGAAAGAAGAAAAATAGTAGATAATGGCAGAATGGTTAGAATTTCAATGGAAAAAGTTAAATTCATATTAGTGGCCAAAACACTTTTTGAGTTTTTTGGGTATAAAATTATTTGACTTGAGTTTAACGTTCATTCAACGGCATCAATTAACTTAAAACAAAAACCTGAAATAGCCTTAAGCCTGGATAACACTATGTACCGATTTTCGTCGGGCCACCTCAATAAAGTCATAAGTAATAAGCCAAAATGGCATTATTACTCAATTAATTCTGGAGTAAGTCTATATGGGCTTATTACCAATGCATTGTGGCGCAATTGTGTCCTTGTATTTCAAGTAGTCGATAAATTTAGAGCAAATTTAGATCTTTACTTATGACTTTATTTCACTGATCTGACGAAACTCGGTACATTGTGCAGATAGTGTGAACCATGCTTTACCTTCAATAGCATTAATTCACTTAAAAAGCTTTCGTATTTTAGTATAAATGTTTTTACATTTTTAAAAACTTTTTAAGATTATTTTGGAGAAGTTTTTGTTTTGTTCTTCATTGAATCTAAAATATAATAATTAATAAATAATTTCATTAAGCAAATATTCTATATGTATAATAAAAAAATATGTTTGTGTAATATATAACGTTAGTTTAGCAATAAGAAACTATTGAAAAGTGATCAAAGAAGTGGAAAAAAGTTAAGCTTTATTTTCTAGCCTAAAATGTAACTTTTTAGCTTATTTTAGCTTTTTTTCAAACGTGATTTAGCTTAATATTATTTTAAAATCTGGTCACACTGCTGATCATACAAATAAAGGTATTCGATCAAAAGTAATTTCTGCAGATCGTACATACATATATTAATAACTGTTGTAATAAAATTTACAGCACCTAAAATAGAAGAAATTCCAGCTAAATGTAAAGAAAAAATAGCTAAATAGTAAAGAAAAAATAGTATATGAAACTGCATATATTTTCTGTTGTCAATGTTTTCAATTCTTCCATATCAGCCAATGCTCTATATGGACTGTTAATATTTTAAAAATTTTGCTTTTCGAAGGGAAATATTTAAATTAAAACTGGTATAATGCTGTTGGTTTTATCAGATAAAAAATTTTCAGGGGAAAACTTACTAAACCAAACTTAGAACTTGACAGAATTTTATATAAAACTTTTTACAGTTTTCTTTAAACTGATTTAAAACAGTTCTTTCAACATGATTTGTGTTTATATATACATACATAGATCGCAGAAAATATCATTGAGTGAAATATGGTTTTGGTTTATATTTAACTGTAAAAGATTACACTTTTCTAAAATACCTTTACTAATTAAGTTTCGCGCCATTTTTCAAAAATTAAAAAAAGAGAGTACTACAGTACTTTAACATGACAAATAGTGAGAAAAAAAGTATGATAGTACCAACTTTCCCAACACTGATGTAAATGAAAAAAGTACCTGTGCTAAGTTTTAAATGTCTGATTACTAAGTTAGCAGACCAAGAATAGTTAAAAATTTATCAAAGTTTTAATTAGAAATAATTTCTTAATCGGGCTTAAGTTCAGTATTTTCAATTCTAATTGTGAGTTTCTAAAGAAGAGAATAAAAATTTAACTAGACTTTATTAGCTGGGGGAATAGCGATATTTTTCTGTGCTGTCACGCACTTCATCATAACGTGATGATCGTAAAAGATAAACAAGATTAGTTAAAACATACCCAGGTAGAGTGATGTATGTATATAACTTCGTGCTAACCTGTACAGAAAACTAAAAAACGGAAAAACAGAAAAGAAATAGTGATATGTACTTACAAATGTATTTACCAAAGGTTAATCAATAATTGCGTACAAAACATAAGGATTTCTTTTATTCCATTTCATTAAAAATTTACGTTAAATAGCTGATGTTAATAACAATCTCTACCCCAAGTAGGTAGACATGGGTGCTGATGAAGTGCGTAGCTGCACAGTATTGCCGGTATTTCCCCCCCCCCCCAAAAAAAAAAGTCTACTTAAATTTTTTTTCTTCTTTAGAAAACCACATTAATCAATAAAAATATTTCATTCAATAAGAATTGAAAATATTGAACTTAAGCCCGATTAAGAAATAATTTCTGATTAAAATTCACTATAGTTTAACAAAATTTTAAAAGAAAACAATTCCTTGGATAAATTATTAAAACGGTTTACCTAGAGTGCCATTTTTTTTAAATTTTAAATTACTTTAAATTTTACGATCTTGAGATAAAGTCTTATCATTCTATTTAATTTCGATACTTAGTGAAAAGGGGCAACACTCCATTAGAAAAGGCCTTTTAGGAAGTAGCAAGGAATTGAGAAAGCCAATGACACATACCTGAAAGAAGAAGAAAATAAAAAGGTTAAATTATACGTACTATTGCTGTTTAAATTAAATGCTTAATTTAATTTATAGATATTATTTAGAAGAAAAAAATCAATTTCAATAATTTGAACATTTATTTTGTTTTGCTCTGTATTCAAAAAAGAATACACAAAAACTATCCATTGCCAAAAACTGTAAGATTTTACATTGAAATGATAAATTTTTTATGAGTGTGTGGAAAGTACATATATGCAGAAAGCTCATCAAATATTCAATACAAATAAAGATATACAGTGGAGGCTCAAAAAAGTTAAGTCATAGAAAAGTTAAGTACATGGAAAAGTTAAGCAGCTTTTATTCACCATTGACTCCAAAAAGTTAAGTAATTCTCAACTTTTCTGAGACAATTTTTTTATATATAGTTTTTTTCTCTTTCTAAGATGATCTCAACTTTTGTATGTAAATCCTCAATACATATTTATATATATAGTGAGTCATATACGCCTGTATACATGCAAAAATAAAACCGTTACCGTTATATATGTATATATTTTTTTTGTGAATTTTATATGCATAATGTAGTTGCTCTCATCAGTTGGTTGTAAAAGAAATTAGTTGTAGAATTTGTTTTGTTCTGATTGCAACAATGTTAGCAGCAGGGAAGCAAAAAAGGTTGTCAAATTCACATACAACCTCTTGAATTTTTCATACTACGGAAAAGTTAAGATTTCGGAAAAGTTCATCACCCCCAAAACAAACTACTTAACTTTTTTGAGCCTCCACTGTATAATGCAATAAGAATAAAATACTTGCTGAAATGAAGATTTGTGATCGTGCTACCTATTTATATAAAATTTATCACGTGAGACATCGTATGTGTAAAATTAAACAAAAAGTTTTTCATAAAAACATTTTTACATGCTTTTAAATTATTTAAATAAAAAAAAAATAAGAAATAAGGAAGGAATGCGGTATGCTACGTAAAAGTGAAAAGCTTTGGCTAAAGGAACAAACTAAATGATAAGAACCAAAAGACAGAAATTCGAGATGACGAATAAGCATAAAATGAGCAAACGTTTGCAAGAGCTGTAAAAAGTGCAGAATGCATTTCAACTTTCGCTCAAGTAATACTCGTAGCAGTGTTGCCGAATCGCAGGTAATTACCCGAATCAGGTGTAATTTTTATGTGTTTGTGTAGCGCGTATAATTGCTCTCATGTGTAGTTTACGGGTAACACTATGCAACAGCCATTTTGTCGAAGGCATGTAGATATTTTTTATAACGAGTTTCGGGGTCTTAATTACGAAAAAAAAGTTTAAAAAAAATTCTATAATAAATAAATTTTTTTTTACATCTTTTTTTTTTAAATTTCAGTTTTTGTCCGTTTTAATTTTAATATTTTAAATATATTACTAGAAGGAAACATCCAATCTATATATGATGTATCTTAAATAAAAGGTAATTTCAAGAGCTACTAATTTTACAAACATTGTGTTTACGTGGCTGTGTTTTAGAACAATGGGTAAAAAACCTTAAAAAATATTTTTTGTTGTTTGCACGAAAAAAATAAAAAAAAATCGAAATCAAATCGATAAAAATTATTTTATTTTATTTTCGAATAGCGTGATTCCTAACGAAGATAACAAGATCTATTTCCAGAAAATACATGGATAAATGATATAGTTATGACGCTTTTGGTAGAAGTGCCACAAATTCAAGAAAACATGTTTTGGTGATTTTTCCTCCTTTTTAATAGGCTCGAGATATTTACAAAATTCTTTGGAAAAAACGTTGATGACTTTTTTATGATTCTCAGAATCAAAAAAAAGTAATAAACAAAAGGTTATTTCATTTTTATGATTGCGTTAGCAAACTAATACACGCTTATAAATGTGGGTGGACGCTGAACTCCAGTGTTTGCTCTTTTTATGGCAGGTATTCCGATCACTCAATTAAAGGGAAAAAAGGGCCTTGCACTTTTTTAATGATGTCTGTTTTTCTGTTGAATACCTGTGACGGATGATTTTTTACAGAAATTCCACCCGCATTGTTGAGAGGTTTTGGATGCGTCCATTCATAAGTACCCGTCAGTAAAATATTAAAAAGTACGTAGTATTTATAGGTATTCATTGATCGATGTTTGTCATTCAAAAAGTGTCGACGAACGCGAAAAGTACAAGTGAATTTTTCTGCGGTTTTTAAAAGTGAATAACGGCAAAACATAGTGGTGCAATAACGAAAGTATAAAATAATTAATAAGTAATTCTTAATTTTTCTAAATTTGATTCAGTTATAAAGTGATCAAATTAATTTCTTAAAATATCAGTAAGCGACAGAGGACATTTAAATGTGCAAAAGACCAAGACAACTTTTCTTATGTTTGTGGAAAATATACTATTGCAAAAGATCGACGAACTTTTAATAAGCAAATGGAAGAAAATTATCTTCAATATTTTGGTATACGAGTTGAAAATCTAAACGATTTTGTGTAGATTATGTCACGATAATCTTACTCGATGGGGAAGTGGAAGTTTACGGTAAGTTCTTTGAGATAAATTTATTGTACCGTTGCGTGAAATAATGCATTTTGATTTTAGGCACCACTTGAAATTTGGAATAACAATGATTTGGAGACAACCATTCCATCATGCTAGGGATTGCTATTTTTGTGTAACTAAACAAATTGGAATAGGAAGGAGTAATCGGTGGAAGTACGCTGAAGTAAAATCTGTCACCTTTCCAGTTGTACATTCGGAAAAACTACCAATACCTAAATGTCCAAGTTTAAATATCAACTCTAATAAAGAAACATCATCAAGTTCATCGGAATACTCTACACGCAGCTATTTAAGTTCGAATCAAACCCAACATCACGAATTTTCACTTGAGAGAACATCTCTCGAATATCAGCAGCAACCGCAATGACCCCTTCACGGAATTTGAGAAGAATGCTAAGTAGTGGCTTTGCTTGTTCAGGTCCTTTTACCAATGTAGAATTCAGAGAAATATTTAATATTTCAGCAGCTGATCAAATACAACTCGAAGCTTTCCTGGTTTATGAGGATTAGTAACACCAAAATGCGGCAGATACCAAATAGGATATTTTTTAGTTTTAATTTCATCAGGAGTCAACATGCGGGCATAATCTTTTTGAAGGTATTTTTCAATTTCAGCAATATAATCCTTACCGAATTTGGGATTTTGAATCATTTTCTTCTCAATAGTAAATAATCTTTTCAGGGCCATAGTATAATTTGATGGAAGTTCAGGAGGGTATTTCTTCCAAAGTATACCGATTTCGAAACGCTCACCAATTCGTTTGACTGTATTTTCCATAATAGTTCGTCCAATTTGATCTTCATCAGAAAGAAGAAGTTTGGCATCAGCGTTGGTACCGAAATTTTCAGTTGCGAAAAATTCTCCAACAATATCATGGATCTCTTGCATACTTTCTGTTTCTTTCAAATGTAAAATTGTAGTATTTAAAGGATACGACTCGTTTGTAGGCCCATACGCTACCCATCCTAGCTTTGTTTGAACGGCAACGGGGTTTGTTTCGTCAGCTTCTTTTATGGCGTAAGGAATAGCTAAGCGAATATTATCTAAACCTAGCAATAGTATGGAACGGGCGTTTTCGTAATCTTCAATGGGAATTTGATTTAAATAAGGATACGAAGATTTCTTAAAGGACTGCATTGGCAAATTCAGTTTGTTAACAGTGTGTAAGTTCTTAAGAACAAAACGAGTTTTAGGATCATTGACTCCTTCGATTTCGCAACTGACTTTAAATGACTTCTCGGATACAACATTATCTGAATACCATTGTAGATTTAATCTAGATGGTTGACCTTTGAGGCCTAGCTGCTTAGAAATATTTTCGTCCATCAGAGAAATTGAAGCACCTTCATCACATATGGCATACCCTTTAAAGGAAGCGACCGGACCAAATATCTTTACTGGTATTATTTTAAATAATTTACTAGAGTCTTTACGATGACTTCTACAGTTAAGCAAAGGCTGAGATGCTTTAACTGTAGAAAATTGAACTGGTTTGTCTTCATGAAGAATTGGATGATGAGGCTTACATTGATTGATTCCACAATTTTTCTTAAAACGACAGTTAGAGGTACCATGTCCTTTTTTTAAACAGCAGAAGCATAGCTTCAGTTCTTTTACCTTTTCCGAACGACTGCTAACTGGTAATTCTTGAGTAAATTTTTGGCATTCATATAAAGTATGTTGACTTTGGCAAAAATAACATTTCAACGTTGAAGTTTTATTCTGATTCTCAATCAGCATCAAGGATCGTGTTTGATTAACTTGAGGAACATTCAGTGACATTACACTTATTACATCGGCTAATTCTCTGATCCAAATAGAAAAATCTTCAATTGTTGGATATGGTTTAATTAACATACTTGACCTTGCCCACTCATATTGTTTATCAAGAGGCAATTTCGATATTAGCTCCTCCAGCAAAGTAGAATTATGGAGGTGATGGGAACAGTTGGAAGACTTTAAAAAAGCTACTACATTTCTTACTTTAGTAGCAAAGGCTATAACTTGATCCAATCTTTAAGCACTTACAGAAGGAAGTTGTTGAACAAGTTGTAACTGAGTGCGTACCAAAATATCAGGTCGTCCAAAACTAAACTCTAATTCTTCTATTACCTTTGGTACATCATTTGGGTATATAAGCATTGACATAACAGCTTCTTTTGCATCACCAATTAGACATTTCTGTAATCGCATCAGATTTGGACGATGACTGTAATTAAATACAGTAGTGCTATCTTTAAAATTTGCACAAAATAATGGCCACTCTTCCGGCTTTCCAGAAAATATGGGCAAATCATAAATTTTATTAGACTGGAAGCAATTAGGTGAAGTGGAGTGCAAATTTTGAGTAGAAAGAACATCTATACAGGATGGCTGTTGTGTTATATTTTGTCCAGATTGACAATTAACACCTAATGGCTGTTGTTGTGGGATATATTGACCAGATTGAAAATCTGCACTGAGTGGCTGTTGTCTTGGAACATTTTGTACGGACTGATAGTCCAATCTAAACGGCTCTTGGTTTACTGAAACTGATGCTGGCTGATCAAATCTAGGCGGATGTGGCTCTGGATTTACTAAAACTGATTCTGGCTGACTAAATATGGGCGGATGTTGCTGTAATTGATCCCTGGAACCTTGTTGATGTATATGACTTCTTAACAGATCAATATCTTTCCGGCTTTCGGAAACAGCTCTTGTAAGGTCATTAAGACCAGCCAATATTGCAGACAATTGATCATTTTCAGTAGATGGTGGCATAATTAGTTCAATCATTGTAATATTAAGATCTACCTCGCCCAAATCCATATTACGAATATTATTTGCTTCAGGATCAAGGGGATCTTATGCGGCTGCACTACTTCTTAAGTTATACTTCGACATTATCTTGAATTTTACAAATAAAAACGCGTATAGGCAAACACGAATTAGCAATAGGCAAAAACTCAAAATTATTAACTTGTATTAAAGAAAATGAAAACTAATGTCTTTATTACAAAAGTATTTTTATTAATCAAAAAATAATATAATATTCTTGACAAAGTTTTCGTAAAAAGCTATGCTTCATTTTCATGTATTAAACAAGGTAATTTAAGTATAAACTGTTTTAGCCCTAACAATATGCTTTTGCAAGGATATTCCAGAATTGTTCAAGGAACTTAATCAGCCATATATCTCAAAGGAATGGCGGCTTTTTGTTGACAGCACCAAAGAGAGTTTAAAAGGAGTACTTTTGCATAACGGAAATGAGAAACCATCGATTCCTATCGCACATGCTGTTAACACTAAAGAATCCTACGAAACAATGGCGAAATTATTGAAATACATCAAGTATGAAGAGCATCATGTTATGTGGAATGCAAGGCGGATATACCAAATATTGCTGTTTTTTATGTCCCTGGGATAGCCGTGCACGCGAAGATCATTATAAAAGGAAGGAATGGCCAAAAAGAGAGCACGATGTATTGGGTGAAAACAATATTAAATATATGCCTCTCGTTGTAACTGAGTGCGTACCAAAATATCAGGTCGTCCAAAACTAAACTCTAATTCTTCTATTACCTTTGGTACATCATTTGGGTATATAAGCATTGACATAACAGCTTCTTTTGCATCACCAATTAGACATTTCTGTAATCGCATCAGATTTGGACGATGACTGTAATTAAATACAGTAGTGCTATCTTTAAAATTTGCACAAAATAATGGCCACTCTTCCGGCTTTCCAGAAAATATGGGCAAATCATAAATTTTATTAGACTGGAAGCAATTAGGTGAAGTGGAGTGCAAATTTTGAGTAGAAAGAACATCTATACAGGATGGCTGTTGTGTTATATTTTGTCCAGATTGACAATTAACACCTAATGGCTGTTGTTGTGGGATATATTGACCAGATTGAAAATCTGCACTGAGTGGCTGTTGTCTTGGAACATTTTGTACGGACTGATAGTCCAATCTAAACGGCTCTTGGTTTACTGAAACTGATGCTGGCTGATCAAATCTAGGCGGATGTGGCTCTGGATTTACTAAAACTGATTCTGGCTGACTAAATATGGGCGGATGTTGCTGTAATTGATCCCTGGAACCTTGTTGATGTATATGACTTCTTAACAGATCAATATCTTTCCGGCTTTCGGAAACAGCTCTTGTAAGGTCATTAAGACCAGCCAATATTGCAGACAATTGATCATTTTCAGTAGATGGTGGCATAATTAGTTCAATCATTGTAATATTAAGATCTACCTCGCCCAAATCCATATTACGAATATTATTTGCTTCAGGATCAAGGGGATCTTATGCGGCTGCACTACTTCTTAAGTTATACTTCGACATTATCTTGAATTTTACAAATAAAAACGCGTATAGGCAAACACGAATTAGCAATAGGCAAAAACTCAAAATTATTAACTTGTATTAAAGAAAATGAAAACTAATGTCTTTATTACAAAAGTATTTTTATTAATCAAAAAATAATATAATATTCTTGACAAAGTTTTCGTAAAAAGCTATGCTTCATTTTCATGTATTAAACAAGGTAATTTAAGTATAAACTGTTTTAGCCCTAACAATATGCTTTTGCAAGGATATTCCAGAATTGTTCAAGGAACTTAATCAGCCATATATCTCAAAGGAATGGCGGCTTTTTGTTGACAGCACCAAAGAGAGTTTAAAAGGAGTACTTTTGCATAACGGAAATGAGAAACCATCGATTCCTATCGCACATGCTGTTAACACTAAAGAATCCTACGAAACAATGGCGAAATTATTGAAATACATCAAGTATGAAGAGCATCATGTTATGTGGAATGCAAGGCGGATATACCAAATATTGCTGTTTTTTATGTCCCTGGGATAGCCGTGCACGCGAAGATCATTATAAAAGGAAGGAATGGCCAAAAAGAGAGCACGATGTATTGGGTGAAAACAATATTAAATATATGCCTCTCGTACAGGCAAAAGACATAATTTAACCACCTCTACATATAAAGCTAGGACTCTTCAAAAATTATGTCAAAGCTTTGAGTACAGATGGTAACTCCTTCTCTTATTTAAGAAACAGATTTAAAAGCCTTTCTGCCCAAAAAATCAAAGAAGACGTTTTTGATGGACCACAAATAAGGAAACTGATAAAGGATGAATATTTCGAAACATGTTTGTCATCGGATGAAATTGCAGGATGGACGTCGTTTAAGCTTGTAGTTTCTAACTTTCTTGGATGCAATAAAAGTCCGATTTATAAAACAATTGTTGAAGACTTAATAAAAAATTATGAAAAAATTCTCTAACAAATTTTTTGTTTTATATATTTTAACAGGTGTACATATGTCTCTCAAAATTCATTTTTTGCACTCGCATTTAGATTTCTTCCCTGACAATCTCGGCGACGTAAGTGATGAACATGGCGAAAGGTTTCACCAAGAAATGAAGTCCATTGGACGACGGTATCAAGGTCATTGGGATGAAAGAATTATGGGAGATTATATTTGGTTCCTCATTAGAGAAACCGAATCCGAAAGCAACAAACGTAAAAATAGAAGCCATAATTACTTTTTTCGTGTAAATTAGCAAAAATGTTTACCACAAAATAAAAGCAAAAATAAAATCGTTATATTGAAAAAAAATATTAAAAATATTACTTCTACAAAAATTACTATAATTTCTACATTTATCCATAGATTTTCTTCAAATATATTTTAGTTTCATCAGTGCGCTTGTATGTTGTAACAAACTAAAAAAATTAACAAATGCTTTTTTCTTCAATTTAAAAAAAAAAAATTGTATCAACAGAAACTAATTTTTCAACAAAAAAAAAAAACATTTTTTTTTTTATTTTATCTACTATTCCTAAGTTACTATTTCCACTCAAAAATGCTGTGAGAAATATTTGTAGATCATGTAATTGCGTTTAATTTGGTGTATTACATGTACTGTTTGGATATCTTGTTCGACAACTATAGTCAAATTAATGAAGTTACCACTGACGAAAATTAAAATTTTAAATAAAAATTAAAAAAAAAAAATTATCCATAAAAAATTTTTTGATTTTGATTTTAGGAAACTGTATGCCTCAGTGCATACTAAAAATCTATTTTTGAGACAATGCCACGAATTTTTTTTAATTTGTTGCATAGTGTAATTTGAAGTTTTTTTTTTATATAATAAATATATATGTATATATACAGTGGAGGCTCGAAAAAGTTAAGTCATAGAAAAGTTAAGTATATGGAAAAGGCTCGTTGGGCTGAGCTCAACGATTTTTTTCGGCATTTCAATTGGAAGCTATGTTTCCTTGACAATGATGTCAATGCCATGGCCAAAATGGTCGAAAGTATAATTTTGATGGGAAATGAAAACTTTCATACCATCAAAACAAATTCCGATTAAGCCCAGAGAGAAACTGTGGTTTAATCAGACATGCAAAAATGCAGTCAGATCTAGAGAGGAAGCATTCAGTATTTGGCGAAATAATCAAAATGCCGATACTGATTTGCTACGCAAAAGGGCGAGATCTTCGTGTGCCAAAGTACTGAGGCGTGAAAAGGCTCTCTACGAGCAACGCCTCCGTGCTAAGGTTCTTGCTACCCCTCGGGGTAGTAAGACCTTTTGGTTATTCGTTAAAAGAGTAAAGAATAATGCTAGTTCTTCAATTCCGACTCTTTTAAAGGATGACCAAATACTCACTGACCCGGCTGATAAAGCTAACCTACTAGCTGAAATATTTGCAAGTAATACCTGCTTGCCGGAAAGCAATCTGCCACTGCCTGTGCTAGAGAGAGTATCTACTACTATGCCCAAGATATTCTTTCGGGCTCGGGCAGTAAAAAAGGTTATATCGGAACTCAAGATTAATAAGTCTCCCGGGCCGGATGGCATTCCAGCACTGGTCTTGAAGCACTGGACGCTAGCACGTCCATTAACTAACCTCTTCAGCACATTGTACCATGCTGGTGAGTTCCCAGTGTGTTGGAAGGTTGATAATGTTACGCCAATCCCTAAAAAAGGAGAAGCAAATAACCCTGAAAATTATCGCCCAATTGCAATATGTTCTGCACTTTCCAAAGTGATGGAAAGTATGGTGAATTTCCATCTTGTAAGGTATCTGGAGTCCAACAGCTTACTCAACGACCGGCAGTATGGATGTCGTAGAGGCCGCTCTACGGGAGACCTACTTGCCCTCCTCTCGGAGAAATGGTGTAATTCAATCCACCATTTTGGCGAAAGTAAGGTGGTGGCTCTAGATATCTCCAAGGCGTTTGATAGAGTGTGGCATGGTGCACTTTTGTCAAAATGTATTGCCCTTGGTGTCAGTGATGACTTCTCTCGATTCTTATCGAGTTTCCTCAAGGATCGCACTATAAGAGTTGTTATAGATGGGATCTCATCAAATTAGTTCAAGTTAAATTCAGGGGTACCGCAAGGTTCTGTTCTTTCACCAACTCTATTCCTAATTTTTCTAAATGACCTTTTTTGTAAAACTTTCAACCCTATTTATTCTTTCGCGGACGACAGCAGCATTTGCCATTCTTTCTCATTCAGCAATAGACCTAGCCTTCCGGAGGTTGAGGCTATGCGACAAACAATGAATGAGACATTAAACTACGATTTAGAAAAAATTTCTGAATGCGGTCTTGCGAATAGGGTCGATTTTAACGCCCGTAAGACCCAATGCTGTACGATTACTCACAGACGCATGACCGTTAATGCTGCTGCCTCTGTAACTATGGGTGGTATAAATATTAAGGAATCGGAAGCTCTTGATGTTCTTGGCATGAAAATTCAGTGTGATGTTCGTTGGACTGAACAAATTTTTCAGGTCTCAAAAGAAGCATTCAAGTGCCTAGGATTTTTAAAACGGTGCAAGCAATACTTCACTCCATCTGATCTTCTTACTATTTATACTACTTATATCCGACCGAAGATGGAATACAACTCTCATGTATGGGCCGGCGCTTCAAAGTCTATTTTGGGGTTGCTCGACCACGTACAGGAGAGGGCGAAGAAGCTCATTGGTGACAGTAGGATATCCAGCTCTATTGACTCATTGGAGCATCGACGCAATGTGGGGTGCATTTCCTTGTTCTATCGCTACTACAATGGAATGTGTTCTAATGAAATTAGGGAACTTGTTCCTGAAACCCGTACATTTTTACGCACAACACGAGCTTCATTCAGGGCACATCCTTTTGTGGTCGATTGGCCAATAAATCGCACTACGCATTACAGAGAGAATTCCTTTTTTAGCCGTACTATTCGTATGTGGAATAATCTACCTGCAGAAGTGTTTCCTGTCACTTTCAACGTGGGAAAGTTTAAATCGAATGTCCACAGACACTACTCCCTCTATCCTCCTCTCCAAAACCTATTTTCCTAGTTCTAGCACAATGCATTGCATGAGTAGGGGTTATCCCCTGAGTGCTGGTCCTACCTAAAAAAAAAAAAGTCCTTATCCAATCGATTAGCAAGAACGCCTTCATCTAATTTTTTTAAAATCTTGAATTTTTCGCCGACTGACAACCTTTTTTGCTTCCCTGCTGCTAACATTGTTGCAATCTGAACAAAACAAATTCTACGACTAATTTCTTTTACAACCAACTGATGAGAGCAACTACATTATGCATATAAAATTCACAAAAAAAATATATAACGGTAACGGTTTTATTTTTGCATGTATACAGCCGTATATGACTCACTACATATATAAATATGTATTGAGAATTTACATACAAAAGTTGAGATCATCTTAGAAAGAGAAAAAAAACTATATATAAAAAAATTGTCTCAGAAAAGTTGAGAGTTACTTAACTTTTTGGAGTCACCAATGGTGAATAAAAGCTGCTTAACTTTTCCATATAATTAACTCTTCTATGACTTAACTTTTTCGAGCCTCCACTGTATAAGTTTGTAGTGTGTGTCTGTGTATCTGTGCGTCTGTCCATGTTCACGTACAGCCCAAACGGCTGGACCGATTTTGATTTAGTTTTTTCTGTTTGAAAGGTGACTTGAGAAGGTTCTTAACTATGTTTGAAGAAAATCGGTCCAGCCGTTTAGAGGATATCACAACTTTTCTAGATATATCGGGGGGTTTTTAAATTGTTGTTATTATTACGTAATTTTTTTGTATATTTCTCTTTAATTTCTGTATAGTATAACAAATATTGAATTACTTTTAATGTATTTATTTGCTGTTAAATAATATTTTTTTATCAAAAACTATCTATAGGATATCAAAATCCTTACCTGATTCGTGTTCAACATGCCAAATGCAAAAACATATGAGGTAGATTTATAATAAACCACTTATTTTTTTTTAAATTTTGGAAATTTGCATGAGAGTTAGCATTTATTTTTATTTCTCAATTATACTTTGAGATAGCAAAACAAAAAAAGTCTATACAAAACGAGAATAAATTATTTTTTTATTCGAAATTTCTATTACAGATGACTATTACATAGTGGATCTTTTTACCATCGGAAACTCATTTTGACCAAATTTGAGTTGACGTATTTTGAATATACGCTCTCGATATTTTGCATTTCATTGGGGCTGATACCGATTCAAAATTAGACCTTTAGCAAGATTTTTCAAATGTGTCAAATATTTATTTTAATATTGGGTGTAATTCCATTGAAATCGGGTAATTATGGCTCCTTCGAGGTGTAATTTTGAATATATATTTTGGTAACACTGACTCGTAGTCATTTCGTCAGGCATACTGCAATTGCACTTTTTTTTGCTGCGATTATCAAGCAGTTCAAGTAGCTACAGCATTTTGCATTGAAATTGAGAAAATTCAAGATAATATTGAGAAAATTCCAATTGAAATTGAGAATTTCAATTTAAAATTGAGTAAATTCAAAATGAAAATGAGAATTTCAATTTTAAAATCAGAAAATTTCAAATGAAAATGAGAATTTCAATTTGAAATTAAGAAATTTTCCAATGAAATTGAGAATTTCTATTTGAAATTGAGAAAATTCCAGTTGAAATTGAGAATTTCAATTTGACATGGAGAAAATTCCGGTTGAAATTGAGAATTTCAATTTGAAATTAAGAAAATGCCAAATGATAATGAGAAATTTTAATTTGAAATTGAGAAAATTCCAAATAAGATTTTCAACTTATTTTTTTAACATTAAGAAATACTTAATGAAAATTGATATATGTATGTATGTCTACATATATGTATATACATATACATATATGTATGTATACTTAAGTTTTGAATTCAGCAAGTATTTATTAATTTGTTAGAAATAAAAATTGTTAACAGCGATGCCAACTTAGCTATTTTGGAGCTAGATTTAGCTCTTTTTGATTGCTTCTAACTCGAAATTTTTCAATTTAGCTCTTTTTTTTTAAAGAACTAACACAGCTCTTTTCCATTTTAAAAACGGCACGTTTAGCACTTTTCGCATATTATAGTAAATTTTCTCGTTTTTACCCTATTGTTTCGTCTTTAAGGCATTTACATTTTTTGTAAATATATTTTGTTGCAAATGCAGATATTTTTTTGAAACTATTTAAGATATATTTATGTATTTAGTGTGTTCGTTTCTGAATAATTAGAACATTTTTGACAAATTATTGAAATGGATTCTTACTGCCAAACAGGAAAGATTGGGAATCAGATTCCTCGTTTAAAAAATGGATTTAACCAACAAAAGATCCATGTTAAGCTTTGTGCAAATGTTGCAAATTAATTATAAGAGCGAAATATTTTGATTTAGTTCGCCGTTCGGAGACTCGAAAGCATAAAAAATGTATGGCTCCATTTATTGATATTGTGCTATTCTAGCCAGATATATCAGAAGTTCCAACACAAACGCAAATTGCGCAAGCAAATCTTGCATTATATTTTTTTTTTTTGCATATATTTATTTATTGTATCTTCAAATATGAACTAACAATAAGTATTAAAATCTTAAATCTAAATATAATTGTTAGGCCCGACCAGTATCGGACATAAACTTAGTGATAGTAATTAATAATACATAAATTTCGTATTAAGCACAATAATTATTTTCAAGAAGTATCATTTGGGGTGCTGAGTATTAGGGCCCTTGTGTCCCTCTCTTTTAAGCGGATGTGTCCAGTAAAGTTCAAGATATTACGAGCAAGCGGATTAGGATGTGACTCGAGTTTTGTTAAATATTTACCTGCGTATTTTGCGATTTCTTCAGTTACTAGTGGCATATTTAAATCTCGATGTAAAGGGTGTTTTTTTAGAGGTATAGAACTTCGAATTGAAATAAAACACAAGAAAATCGTTTTAATGTCCATCAATTTGGCTTTATTGGAAGGATAATTTTATGCCATTAATGTTTAAATATGATTTCGGGCATGTGGCCGCCGCGGCTGGCTCGAATAAAGCCAATTCGGCTTTATTAAAGCCAATTCGGCTGGCTCGAATAAAGCAAATTTGCACGATTTTTTTAGAGGTATAGAACTTCGAATTGAAATAAAACACAAGAAAATCGTTTTAATGTCCATCAATTTGGCTTTATTGGAAGGATAATTTTATGCCATTAATGTTTAAATATGATTTCGGGCATGTGGCCGCCGCGGCTGGCTCGAATAAAGCCAATTCGGCTTTTTTAAAGCCAATTCGGCTGGCTCGAATAAAGCAAATTTGCACGATTTGCAAGCGTTGTTCTTTTCTCAACCTGTTCATGATGAAATGGCAAACCAAACTAAATATTAATTACTTGACAGCTGACAAAATGGCCGCCAGTTAAAAAAGTGATGCCAACTTTAAGTTCTATACCTCAATAAAAAACACCCTATATATTTGAATTTTTGATGTACCATGGAGCCGCTGTTATCAAACGTAAAATTTTATTTTGCCGTCGTTGGATTCTATCCACATTTGAAGCTGAAGCAGTGCCCCATAGCTGAATTCCGTAGCACCATATTGGCTTCAAAAGCGACTTGTATATCAAAAGTTTGCAGTCTAGACTGAGTGTTGAATTTCTGCCAATCAACCAATGTATTTGAGTTAACTTAAGTTTCATTTGAATTAGTGTAGCGTCAATATGATGTTGCCATGTAAGCCTTCGATCAAGGTGTATACCAAGGTATTTCACTTGAGAATGTTGAGGAATATTTTGATTATTGATTCGAATGGGGGAACAGGTATCTTTTCTTAGGGTAAACGTTATATGAACACACTTTTGTTCATTTACTTTAATTCTCCATAAGTTCAACCATCTTTCAAGCTGGGTAATGTGTGCTTGGAGATTGCGGGATGCCTCATCAGGGTTTTTGTGAATACTCATACAGGCTGTATCATCGGCAAATGTAGAAGTGTGGATGTTATTGCTCACAGGCATATCACAAGTATATATTAAATACAAGACTGGCCCCAGAATACTACCCTGTGGCACACCAAAATATATAGATTCGGGCACACTTATGAAGTCTCCTTCCACAACAGTAAACTTCCTATCAACAATATAACTTTCCAAAAGTTTTTCTATATTTATTGGCAAATATGTCTTCAATTTTAAAAATAGGCCTTCGTGCCATACTTTGTCAAATGCCTGAGAAACATCAATAAAAAGGGCAGAACAATACTTCTTTTCTTCAAAAGTCCTCCTTATAACTTGAACCAATCTATGGGTTTGCTCAATAGTGCTATGCTGACTTCTAAAGCCAAATTGATGGTCCGGGATGCACCCATTATCAGCTAAAATTGTGGATAATTTAGTGATGAGCAGCTTTTCGAAAAGTTTTCAGACTGTTGATAGTAAGCTTATAGGCCTATATGACTCAGCCTTGGTAAGATCTTTGCCTGGCTTCGGAATCATTTTAATCTTGGCAAGTTTCCAGTTATATGGAAAATACTGCATTCGCAAAATGGCATTAAAAATAAATAGCAGGATTCTTATTGCAATATGAGGCAAGTTCGTCAGCATCTTGTTACTAATTCCGTCAATACCTGGAGCTTTCTTCGGATTAAGTTCAGCAATTAGTTTTTGTACATCGCGCGTCTTAAACTTTATGGGTCGCGGGGGTAGAGCAACTACACTTGGCAAATAAGCAACACCAGTACATGTGTTTGTGGTAAATACGTATTTTAAATGATTAGCAAATATGTTACCCTTTTCAGTATCGCTTCTTGCCCAACCTCCGGTAGATGTGCGCAGAGGTAGTTTAAGCTCAACGGGGGTTTTCAGCTTTCTAGCAGCGCGCCACAGAGAGTAATTAGATGCTGGTGTGACATCAAGACCTTCCAGATAATTTTCAAGAGATGCAGTGTTTTCAATTGCAAGTAACTCTTGGAGTCGTTTAGTGCACTCTTTAAATCTGATTTTAAGTTGTGGTGATCTGTGCTGTTGCCATTCCCTTCTAGCTCTTCTTTTTTCACATAAGGCACGTTCAATATCGGTAGAATAAATTTTATTAAATCCAGTCTGCGGATGGGAGGTAGTAGCATGTTTAGCAGCCTGTGTAATCATTTCGTTAATGTTGGCGATGTTAGCTTCAATATCCTCGGGTGTTCTTAGCGTAATATTTTCCGTGCAATGACTACTAAGATATTTTTTGAATCGCAGCCAATTTACACGACTGATCATCTTCACATACGAGTGAGGTAAATCACTTCTCTGTGGGCTACAGATTGTAACGATCGTGGGAGAGTGATCGGACGAGAGATCTAAAGAAGCTTCAACGTTAATTAATTCTCTAGAAATGTTTTTCATGACGCCAAAATCTATAACATCCGGAATTTTATTTATGTCAGTAGGCTCCCCAGTCGAAATGACGTCCAAGCCCATTTTGTCTTAGCAGCATCGGCATACGATACACGTGAACTAACTGGTTGGCTTGTTTGAGGAAGAGTGGCGGAGTAAGCGTTTGCTGCTGCGTTTGCATTATATGCTGCAGTACATACACCGTTTTTAGCAATGGATCTTTTATTTTTTCTTACAATTAGTTTTTATTAATGTTAAAAAATCTTGAAGTACAAATTGAATAATAAATACACTCATAGATTTAAAACGGAAAAATATCTAATTTTTAAATTTAGCTCTTTTTAGCTCTTTTTGACTACTCGCTTGGCTCGTTTTGCCTCCGAATTGTTGGCATCACTGATTGTTAAACTGAAAGATATATGAAATGATATTAAAATAAGTATAGATAATTAAAAATAAACTTACAAAATGTTAGGCAATCAACCCATTCGTACTTTGGCCTTAAGACCTTGTACCAAGTTCAACATTTCCTGTAAAATGCTACCAAGATATATATTAAAAAAATTTGGAATGAACAAATTTTGCAGAAGTAGTACTCTGTTCATCTTGGGAAAAACATATGAAATATATCTTCAACATTTTAAGTTTTCATGCGAAATAATGAGTGGAACTTGTTTCGCAAAAAATTTACAACAAAGAAGGATTAGTTAATATTTTTATTTTTGCTTTTAAAATTTTTTGTACAAAGTAATGAATGGTGCTTACCATTTTTCAAAAATTTTAACAGACTAGTCTTATGTAAAAAATATTTTCGCGCAAATCAAACAACTTTCAAAAATTGGAAAATGTTTCCAATATTTTTGTCTTTAGTATTCGCTTTAAATATTCGCATATATTTTAGCGAATGCAAAAGCGAATGCAAATAGCAAAAGTAAGCGAATAATTTGCGAATGTGAAAGCGAATGCGAACATTCGTTACATCCCTAGTTTTTAGAATAGACAATTAATCAGGGCTATCATAAATATTTCAAAGGCAAGTATAACTGTTGGCGTTTGCAGTAGATCTATACAGCATACTACAACGTTTTACCAGTCTGCCATGGATCTGGAGGATATTGCTTTTGGGCAATAATACATACTCTTAGCTATATCTTATTTTTAAATCATATATGTACACATACTTATTAAAAAGATGTCGAATAAATAAATTTTCTGAATTCCAGCTTAATTTGGAATTTTCTCAATTTCAAATTAAAATTTCTCATCATTTGGCATTTTCTCATTTTCATTTGAAATTTCCTCAATTACAAATTGAAATTTTCAATTTCAACTGGAATTTTCTCAATTTCAAATAGAAATTCTCAATTTCATTTGGAATTTTCTCAATTTTAAATTGAAAATCTCATTTTCATTTGGAATTTCCTCAATTTCAAACCGAAATTCTCAATTTTATTTGGAATATTCTCAATTTAAATGAAAAATGGTGTAGCACTGTCTATTCTGAAAAAAACTGTGCTTTGTATTCCTAATACTATTTTCACTTTAATTTTTTAGTTTATTATTGTTAACATTTTGGTAATTTTGTTGTTATTATGTTAAAATAAATGCGTTGAATGATTTCTGTTAATTTGAAAATATTTGTACCAAGGCTGCTCATTATAATTTTGTGAAAAGAGGGACAGAAATAATGGTGGAGTAAATTTAAAAAAAAAAAAATACTACATTATTACACTGTGTGACAAAAAACCGATACCCATAACTCAAGATTTTGCGGGAGTTTGTAAGATTTCAAATACAGATTGTTGTTATGCTCGACAATACCTACCAGAAAAATAGTAACATGTCTCAGGTATATCGATTTCATTAAAGTTTGACTCACACAGAGTTATACCTAGCTAATTAATTTTAAATTGCAATCGGAAGAACAATTGAACAAAAGCCGATAAATCGTCTCACAAAAATCTAACACATATTTTTTTCACGGTGCTTAATATATATTCCGGTTGGCCCATAACAAAATCCAATGTTTTTTTTATGAATCAGTCTAATGTACTTATCGAGAGCCTACGAGTTTATTCAAAATTCAAATTTGGTCAAAATGAGTTTCCGATGGCAAATAGCTCCCCTATGCAATATTCATCTGTAATATAAATTTCTAATCAAAAAATGTTTTTTTCTCGTTTGATATAATTTTTTTTTGTTCTGCTATCTCAAAGTAAAATTTTTTTTGGTGAAAATAAATGCTACATGGTAATTTTAAAATTTTTTAAAAAATAAATATTTTATTATAAATCTATCTCATATCTTATTGCATTTGGCATGCTGAACACGAAACAGGTAAGGATTTTGATATTATAAAATGCAAGATTTTGAGTTATGATCACTTTTAACAATTAGTACATAGGGGTTCCGAAAAAAAAATTGGTAATATACGAGTATGTATAACTTTTAAACTGTTAATCAAATAGAAACAATGATATGTTTTTTGATCGAAAAAAATTAAAAGCAAAGTAGTGCAAAATATTTTTTTTGTATACCTATAAATTAGTAAATATATTAAAACCATTTGTGTTTTATTTTTGGGAATTGTTAGAATTTAGGTTTAACATTTATTAAAAAACCATCTTATGGAAGGCACATCATTTATTTTTACAATAATGAACGAATTAACTAGTTTGGCTCGCTCTACTGAAAAGTTGGCTTTTTTGAGTTAGCGTATTTTGAATAAAGGCTCTTGATATATATTATGTAGGAAGGAATAAGGTTAACGCATATGGGCACTTCCAGAGAAAAGTCTACCATGACGGAAAAAATTTAAGTTCACCAACAGATTTGTTTTCTTGTATTATAAATACTGCTGAATGTTTTCAAGTGCCGGCACGTCCCCGCCTACATGAAACCGCTTTGCCTCCACTAGTCAATGAATAGCACCGACATTTTCATTGAACAGCTGTTTTGTTTTCTGCTTGTATTACACATTTTCTTTGAAGTGTGATGGTCTGAACACAATATGTTATTTTACATTAGATTTTTTGACAGTCGCAATGAATGTATTGAGATTTCTGTATCGTAAAATGTGATGAAAGTATTAATACTTGTATAATAGTCTGATCGGGGCTTTAGGGCCCACTCAGACTAATATACTTTGTATTAATATATGTCAAAAATTTAAATAATACGTGCAAGTGCGACATTGTGAATGCAAAATGTCATAACGAATGGTAAATAATACGATAAAAATTTGACATCCCATAATACTTGACCAGATCTGATCAGAGTTGCATTATTACAAAATCCAAACTAACGAGTCGTCTGTTTCGACGCCGATGGCCTGCCGTCGTTTATGGTATATGTCTTTGTCTTAAACCGGATATAAATATTGAATATGCTTATCGTAGTGAATAATTTTTTGTGTAAGGCATGTCTGAAAGTTAATGAAACTAACATATTTTCTTTATCTTATTTAAATCAACTACTTTAACCGCCGTTTATTTTCAAAGGCCGGCACGACCACAGCGTACATGAAACTGCTATACCGCCGGAAGTAAAAGATTAATGTAGGCATGTTAATCCTCAACAGCTGTTTGCTTTACACTTGTGTTTTTAATGTAATATGAGGTGTGATGGTGTGAACATGAAATGTCAATTTACGTTAGATTTTTTGATAGTCGAAAGAAATGTCTTTAGATTTAAGTTAATTTAATTATTTTTCGAACTGTATTTGTTTCTATATTCTTATGAATAGAACAGGCTAATGTTCGTAACGCTTTTTAAGCCAAATTACATGTGATAATTATTAATGAACAAATAACATCAAAGTTAGTTGTAAATATTCTGACAACAACACATAGTTGAACGGAACAGCCAGCCGTTTTTGAAGGCCACTAAACCTTCCTCATCAGCGTTCTTCTGTGTCTTTAGATTTCTTTTTCGTAAAGTGTGATGAAAGTCTTTATACATGTATAATAGTCTGAGTGGCCCTTTATGAGCAGCGATGCCATATGTGAAGATTTATCTTATTTTTTAAGATTTTTGGGGCATCTAAAAGACTTGAAGATTTATATCAACAAAATAAGATTTGTGAAAAGTATTACATTTTATTATATCAAAATCTGTAGAGATTTTTAATCCTGCCAGTGGAAATTGAGCTTAATTTTGGTAGATTTGTTAAAATTTTAAATTTTAACCCTGGGGGGGGGGGTCAACCCTTGCAGGTGTCCGATTTGGCACAAATTTTGGGATCCGCTTACTACAATATCGCTTTATGTAAATTGAGTCTTGATTTGGTAAATTTTATAAAATTTCAATTTTGACCTTAGTGTGGCACGCCAGGGAACTACCCGATTTGGATAAGATTTTCACTACGTAAGTTTTAGACATAGTACTATAATGATCCGTTCAGCTTTTGTTTAAATAAAAAAATAAAAAATTCCATACATTTCCTTGCCACCCTAATGTACAATATGTAATTATACACTTACGCCTATTTTTGAAAAATACACAAGAAAATACTTGTAATTATACTTGTACACTAGGCTGTCGCAAAAATAAAGCTAGCAAATTTTTATTTCAAATTGTTTCCTCAAATGTGAAAAAAAATCGTAGAAATGGTTAAAGTTATGAAGAAAGCACAAAAAACGGCCGGCAAACTCCATTTTTGGTAAAAATTCGACTTGTGCGACCTCTAAACCTCTTGAAAATACTTGACCATATAAGCTTTCAAATTATGCTTGAGCTTCAAAATTTTTTTTTTGGTACAAGTATAATTATGGAGTATTTTCTTAGGTATTTCTTCAGTTACAGTGGGAACAAACAAATTTACTGCGGCATATGAGTATATGCTAGACAATTGAGACATATTCTGTTTTCGGATAGGAATTTGTTTCTACTTTAAGGACTTAAATTCATAAATTTAGAGCAATTTTTCAATGAATGGGCTGAGTTGCACAATTTACACGGATGTTAGGAAATTTCTGGCTTTAACGTATTTATTCTAACGTTTGTTAATTTTGTTTTACCCTTACAGGAGTGTCGTTCTTGGTTTCGAGATTCACAGCGTTCGAATACGTCGCATCTGTGGGAAAGAAACCTATCTAGGTTTTCCCATTGAAGTAATTTCCTGTGATACGCCAGAGATTGTTCTCACAGGGATAGACTTTCCATTGGAAGTTTGGTCGCGAAAAGAATAATAATAAATGGATCCCATTCCCCTATTGGGACCTCTTGAGCTTTAATCGCTGCCAAGCAGTCATTAATTGTGTGATGGAGGTTTTGAAGAGCTTTGCTACTTTCAGATATGATTGGAGACAAATTTAGCAGAATTTTGAGCTGATTCTCGACCAAGATTCTTTGGTTCTCTTACCGATCCTTTAGTGCTTCCCAAACCAGGGTGAAGTTATCAGAACATAACTTTTTTCCTTATGATCGCTCCTGCCTGTCCCTGTACTTTTAATCAGAGATGATACAACTTTTGTACTGGTGGGATCCTAGGATTACCGATACACACTGCCGTGAAGATGCCTCGGAAAAACGGCCATTTTTCATATCCCCCGTAGAAAACATCGGTATCAAAGGGAGGAACACTGAAGTGTGAACAGCTGAAATCATTAGGGACTTGATCGCGTGTGTGTACCGTTGTATCCGTTAGAAAAGATTTTTGAACATCAAGAATTTTGCCTTTGACTTGGTGAAAACTTTTTCTACACGTTGAGTATTTTACCGCGGTTGTCTCGAGCACGCTTTTATCAACCTTAACATCCTTATCTACGCATCATTGGTAAAAAAGTTGTTCACCAATTAATATGTTCGATTAAGAATTTAATTGATTCAGTTAAATATTTAATTGCTTAATTAAGTTCGAGTGGAAAAACTTAATTGATATTATTAAATTGTTAACAGTTCAAAATTTAATTAATTTTTTTAATTGATATTACAAAATTTCAATTAATATTACAAAATGTTTGATATTACTTTTTTCTGTGTACATAAATCGATATAAATATATTTGTTAACCTTCATTGAAAACTGCTTTTTAAATATTTGCACAATTATTTAATAATAAATCAAAATAAATCGAGTATGTATGCTTGAAATTCAATATGTTAAAAAAAATAACAATAAATAAATACAAGGTAAATATTTAAAATGACAAAGCTACTTCTTTTTTTCTAAAAAAAAAAGAAAAGTCACCATATGCTTAGGAAAAATCATTTCTGTATTATGCCAAAGTATCTTTTGCCATTTCATATACTTCATATTTTATTATAACTATAAATTTTTATTGAATTTTTTTATGAAGGAAATGTTTAGAGCACAATTGTATGTGTATATGTATTTATTTAGGAACAGGTGTTTGCTGTATTTTAAAGGTTATGCATTATCTACAGTCTTTGTCAGTGTGTTGGATGAAGGTAAGTGTTCAAATTACTCGGCCCCCTTTTCTACTAGCCTGAATGAACATGAAGATGTCACGTAGGAAATGTTTTGTTTAATGATTCATTATTTAGCATTTATTTAATAAATGAAGATATTTTTTTTTAATGTTTTTAATCATAGTGTTTAGTTTCAGCAAAACTTTTGCAGATGCCATAATGTTTCCTCTATTACACAAAAAAATGAAAGTTTGATTTTTAACGATTTTTTTACAGATACCTGAAAAATCTATTTGATAGCACTTAAACTTCCAAGTTCGAAGAA
The DNA here is from genome assembly GCA_944452675.1 of Tachina lurida. Lineage (NCBI taxonomy): Eukaryota > Metazoa > Arthropoda > Insecta > Diptera > Tachinidae > Tachina > Tachina lurida. The sequence goes on along the minus strand of OX101753.1, from coordinate 107,546,137 downwards.
CCTTAAGATATTCCATAATTTTTAAAGTATTATGACCAGAGAAACTGCAAATATGCAATTGTATGTTTTTTCTTGTATGACGTATTAATGCGGGGACAAGATAATTATCTATTTCAAAACTTTTATGAATTTTGGCATCGATTTGTTACTGCATATTTTTGCATATTTTACCCTTAAAGCATGTTTTTGCATGTATCAGTCTTACACGCATATTTTTAGAGCATATTTTCTAATTTTTAGAGCATAATGTTTTTTACGTCTGACATTTAAACTTTTTAACTCAGATGTCATTCGGCATGTTTGTCAAAATTATTGTTTTACAGAAGGTTTATAATATTCGGTCACAAACCAACAGGTTAATCAGCGTGGCCCTTTTAGCATTTTCACTGCTAAATTTAGCGTTATGATTGATTGATTTAGCAGTGAATTTCTTATTGTGCATTTAGCATTTTTTTTCAGCATTTTTGTATTAATTTTTTTTAGCATTATTTAGCATTTTTAGTTTTATAGATTTCATATATTCTTTTCCATTCATACAAGTAAGAACCTCTGTCAATGAATGTATTTCATTGTATTTTGTTATTATACCCTTTACCAAAAATGGAAAAGGGTATATATTGGTTTGTCATTCCGTGTGTAATTTCCATAATATTCATATGCGACCCACAAAATATATATATTTTGGGTCCTTATGAATAGGGAAGATGAATAAGCGATGTCCGTCTGTCCGTCAGTCTGGTGTACGTGAAATCAGTTTTCCGAAGCTCCCAGAAAAGCTAGAGACTTCGTTCTTGGACTGATGTGTCAGAAATGGTCCAACTTAGATTGGTATTGAAAATCAGCAAAATCGAGCAGACTGTTTCAGAGCTGGAAAACTGAAACTTGATTTTGCCATATAAAAGTAACTAGATAACATAATTTTTTTTTATTTTTTTGTTAAATAAACTTATTTTATATTTCAGTACAAATAAAATTTTTATTAAAAATATAAAAAAAATTAAAAAAATCAAAGAGGCGTTTCCAGGGTTAGGAACTTTAAAATTTTTGTTGTATAAAAATAACCTACTAAAACTAATTTTTCCTTTTTATCTATAAATTTAAAATATCTTAAATTCTTAAAAGAAAAAGATTGGTGTAAGAAATCAGAAAAATTTTAAATTATGATTCCAGGGTTGGGAAACGTACACTTTTTGTGATGTAGAAGATTACCTATGTGTAATAATCTTTTTTATATTTTTATTTATAAATATATTTTATGTTTTGGAAAGAAAAGTTGGGTATAGAAAATTGGAAAATTTAAACTTTTTAGGGTTCCGTAGACCAAATGTGAAAAAGAACCCTATTATTTTCGCTACGCTGTCCGTCTGTCTATCACAGGGTATTTTCTCGGGAACTGTAAGAGCTACGGACCTCAAATTTGGACAGAGGATGTACACCTTTGGCCGCTACAACAACATATACATGAGAATTGGAAATTAAAGGGTGTTTCAAAACGAGCAACGAACATTTTTAAAATCCCATATAATATACATACATACATACAATTGTATGTATCTACACTTGAAATTTGTAAGGTTAGTGTATTTTTATACAGACTACAACAATTAAAATTAAAATTTACAAAATCGAAATTAAAGGGTGTTCTATCAGTTAATGTTATTTTGACTATGTAATTTGGACAACTTGCTGTATCTTGGAAACCGTAAGAGCCAAACTCTTGAAATTTTCAAAAACGGTAAAACTAAAAAATTCCAAAACTATAAAATCGCTAGGCCGACAAAAAGTCGCCAAAAACAAAAAAATCGCCAAAACGAAAAAAGCGCCAAGCTAAATGAAAATTTCTAAAATTAAAATAAATCGCGAAAAACTGGAAAAATCGCCAAAATCGTCAAAATGAAAAAAAAAATCCAAAAACCGTAAAAATCGCCAAAACGAGAAAAAAGCGACAAATCTAAAAAAAAATCATTTGAACTGAAAAAAGCCAAACACGCAAAAAATGCCTTATTAAAAAAATTCTGAAAACTGAACGTACGGAACCCTTCGTGCGCGAGTTAAAGTCGCACTTTACTGAATTTATTTGATATTAAAGTAACTAAATAAAACTACTAGTTTCCTTATTTATTTTTTTCTTTGTTCACTTAACATATTTTTTAAGGAACAAGATTGGTATAAGGACACAAAAAAAAATTAAAAGGAAAAAGTACACCTTTTTTCTTATATAAAACTAATTAAATAAAGCTAGTTATTTCTTTTGTAATTAAATATATTCTATATTTTAGAAAGAAATAAATTTGTGTTCGTATTAAACCCAGAAAAACTTAAATTATTCCAGGGTTGAAAGTTGAAAAAAAAATTTGGGTAAAAAAATAATCAAAAAGAATTTTTTTTTCAGTTAAAAATATTTCATGTTTTAGGAAGATCTTTACTCAAGCAAATTCTTTAGTCGAAAAAAACCGAGAGGTCACTTACTAAAAATTGCACTATAACAAAAAATTATAAATTTTATCACAAAACATGATCTGGCGCAGATTTCGGAACCCAAATAGCCTAGAGAGTACCACAGGGCCATCAAACATTCAAAAGTGCCACAAATGGCCCAATTGTGCCACATTTTGCATCACTGTTGTCAAAGATTACACATACATACATACATATGCATGTAGAATTTTAGATGTTAAATCATTGAACTAAAAAGACCTAACTAGTTCAATGAACTAAAAAGAGCGATTGAACTAAATGAACGAACTAGTTCATTTGTAAATAATGAACTAAAATGACCGGTCACTGAAATTAACTCAATGGCACAAGTCTAGTTATAATACCAAATCAAAAATCGTTCGATGAGTACTTTCGACTACACTCGAAGATCGAAATTTGCTCATAATAAGGGCCAATGTTTTAAAGGTACCATACGACATGTACATGTTTTACACTGGGAAATTTGACAAGTCAGACGTGAAAAACATGTCGTCTACGGGCTGCATTAGATGTGACAGGCAACGATATTTATTTAAAAATATAGGTCAATATTTCTTTGGTTATTGCGATAAAAATTATAAATAAAAACTCAGTCTTATTTATCCAAAATACCGTTATACAGTCTTAATTCTGATACCGAGATTTGTTTTGAAATTGAGGTTAAATTTTTACGACAGTATCCAAAAAAAATCATGTTTATTATATGATTAAGTCAAAATTTGTATGGCAGTTTTGTTTTAATGTCCACTTCAAACTTAAATTATACTTTTAGCAAAGCTGTTATTCTTTCTTAATTTTTTTATTGCTTCGTTTTTTTTGTTTATTTAATTTCTTTCTTATTTTATATGAGAATTTTATATTTTCATTTACAAATAAATCAATTTATTTTATTTTGAAGAGCATATTTTTTAAGTTTTTAATTTATATTTTCAAGTTTATAGTGCGTATTGGATGTGTATAAAACACTTTTTCTTAGCATGTTTCTGGTTTCCCAGATCACTGTGATCTTTATGACTACAGTTTCAATACCCCAATTGATTTAATTATAACATGTTTATGTTAAAATTATAATTTTAATAATTTCTTTAGACATAAGTACAGTTTTGCTCCTTTGAGGTCATATTGGTAAGTTTTGTACAAACTTGTAAACAAAACGAAATTTCACAGTTTCCATCATTTTTGGAAACACCTGATTGTACATTGATGGTCCTCGTTATTTTTAGTTTCTTATGCTGAGTTTACATCTTATGCCGAGTTTACATCTGGCATTTCAATTGTTGTCATTTTGTGGTGTCATTTTCATATGTTTCCAGTGCCGTTTTCATCAATTTTTCGATTACACATAATTTTGTTGTGTCATTGTGACACGAAAGAGTACCATCCCTAAATAATGGCAATTCGGTATCATTGTCTACATCAAGAACTAATTATGACATAATGACATTTAGTGTCGTTTGCTTTATTATTGTGAGACTTTGGTTTTCGTATTGTTAGTTAATTAATATTCATACACCCAGAAAAAATATTGGTTGGAAAATGGTTAGGCCAACAAAATATCATTTGCATAAACTATATTTCAGTTCACACAATCAATTTTCTGTTAATCCAAAAAACAATCCATGTTTATTGCCATAAGGGCATAATTGTAATAAAGATATGATTCTGACAATTCTTAAATTGATTGCATCAACCGAGCGTATGCTTTTGCCATGACTAATTCATTGATTGGTTAACACAACCGAATAAAATATTATGAATTGGATGTTACTACCAACTTTTGGTATTGGCAGCTAAAAAAATTGTCGTTCTATATTAAGGTTAAAATAAACACTTTCTATCAGTTGCTGCAACTAACTATAGGTTGAGCTTACTATCATAGTTTATACTCGTTACAGCAAATTAAGAATTAACTTTTGTGACTTTCAAAGATATTATGATTTATGAATTCTCAAATGGTTTTTGAAAGTCTGTGCATAAGATAACAGGTTTGTAGCTGTTCAAAATGTGTGGTTGAAATAAATAAATTTCAATTAAAAATAGCTTATGACAATATGTTAAATAATAAATTTCTTCAATTGTATATTTTTATATGCGTTTATTGCTTATTTTATTTCAGCAAGAAGGCCAATTTTTCTTTCACAGGTACCAATTATGATAATGTTTCAGTTATACTAACCACATTTTCGGTAGAAAGAATACCTTTTTTTCAAATTCCATACTCTTAACCAATTTTTTCTGTTGCTGCAACTATTTGTTTAAGGGTTATAATTAAAATATAGTTGTACCACAAAAAAATTGCAGTCGTTATACCAGAAATCTATATAGTTGGTGCAACCACCAAAATTCGATTGGCAACATATTCGGTTGTCTCAACGAATCTGTTTTCTCTGTGTACAAATGGATAATCGCAAAATTATTCAATTGGCTAGTGCCAATGTGTTTTTATCAATAGTAAGAAAATAATTAAGAAATTCTAAAAAACGAGTAAGAAAGTGGTGGAAAAGACCAGGGCTTAATATGCGTGCCACCAAAGGTTTCTATTGTTCTCTGCATTCCAGTTTACGGAAGCAGTATTCAAGTTGGTTTAAACATGAAGACCTAATTCAAACGAAATTTCTGCCCATGCAGTTTTCCTTGCATTTGTATCCCTATAAATTCTATACAGATACATAATCAGTAGATTTTTTCTTTTCCCGGACTTTTTCATTTCCCGGGAAAGCGGGAAAGATTTTTCAGTTTCCCGGGAAATCCCGGGAATTTCCGCCCAGTATAAAACAATACTAAATATTTTTTAATTTAATTTATTTCAACAAAAAACAAATTATAATTCATGAGATCGATTAAATAATAACGTTTTATACACACATTAGTAAAAAAATAATACCGTTTTCGTTCTTTATAAAATAGTAATACATAGATACCAATATTATAAAAAAGTAATTATACGAGTATTATTAAAAAAAATATTACAAAATATCCCCCTTATGAAAAAATCATTGTTAAACTTAAAATTGGTTTAACAAACGAATTTTGTATGGCAAAACCGGGTTTAACGCATGCTTTAACTTTGACAATCGTTTTTGCACAAGGGCATATTACTTTGGAAATAGGACTTTAGTACAGAATAAGCTGTTATTGCTGTTAACCGTACTATTTATTAAAGAGAATCTGTAATTATTTGTAATTTTCTTTTATTTCCTTGCTCATTTCTGTTTTTTACTTTTATGAATTATTGTAGAATTAAATTTTGAGCGTCGCGTTCTGCTTATTCTAAATAAAGTCATCTAATGCTATGTTTAGACGACGAGTTGAATCACCTGCTTCGCTCTCTGAATCATGTTTATGAATCATGCTGTTTAGACTACGCATTCGTGCTTCGTGTGCATCGTGCCAATTTAGTGCTTTTCGTACTAGAATTAGAGTTTTTTAATTCATAACAGTGCGGAATTTTTCAAATTGTTGCTTTAAAAAGAAATTAGTGCCTTTTTTTGTGCTTTTCACCTTAGATTTTAGTGCGTTTTACAAATCTACTAAATATTAGTTTGTTAAAGTGTGGTGGCTTTATTTTCACTTTCAATAACTATCTGCTTTCACCCCTTTTAGACATGCAAAGTTTCCTTTGCAGAATGTTAATTCAGCTTGGTGAAATATGAAGGAAGAAAAACTTTATCTTTCATAGTGAGAAAAAGAATATATTTCTAGAAATTACAGAGGATACCATACACGTTATAAAATAACTTAATTACAATAATCTAATTACTAACCACTGAGGGAAGCAATGTATTGCTTTCTTTATAACGAAAGCTTCCAAAAATGCTTCTGAAAAATACTAACGTAAGGCTCTCTAACAAAGTGGACAAAAGTAAAAAAATTTACACCAGTAACTTTTGCATCTGAGTACATAAAAACTACACATTATTGCTTCTGTAAAACGAATTAGTAAAGCAAAATATGAACGGCTTTTTGGAAACTGAATGCATTGCTTCTAGCTGGCTTACAAAAACTCTTCAAGGAAGCGGTAATTTTTGCTGGGATGGTGAAATTGAGGAAATAGAACGAAGTATCAGAAATTGAAGGATACATAAATGGAAAAATTTGCTCAAAACTGATCAATTTTGGAGTGAAGTTTATAATTATAGAAATTCAACTAATCATAATCAATTTCTAATACTGTCAATATTTTCTCTAATACCCGTATTCTAATAAATTTTGACAAATTTTTTTGTCATACAATTTTGTCAAGTTTCTTGTTATATATTTTTAAATAAAATTGTGATGGTATTCTGTTGTTCCTATGACAAGAAAAAGCTTAAAAAGCTTTTTTGAGCTTTCAACATACTATGGTGAGATTTTTGTCAAATTGAAAACTATATTTATTTAAAAAATAATAATAAAAATTTGTTATGAGCGGAGAAGAAACGTATTTTTTTCATGACTGAGAGGGGTTATCTTGCAGTTCTGTAAATGAGTAAATAGCAAACGATGGTTGCACACTGTAAATTAATGGCGGTATTCGATGTTTGATGCAAATTGTTTGGCGTAAGTGCAAATGCAAAATATCGTAGTTTTTTTTTTGGATTGTGTGGGTATATTGTTGTTGGATTTTAAAGAAAAGCAACGATATTATGCATTTACTCCTACGCAAAACAATTTGCATCACACACCGAATTGCGCTAATGTATAATAACGTTATGCAACAAATTAAGACTTTTTGAAAAACATACGGACTGGACAGTATAGGTTCGATAACCCTACATGAGAGTAGTAAATCCCTCTACCAAAAAATCTTGTTACATCTCATGCCAAAAAAATTATTTGTTGCATTTTATTTTTGCAAAAATTAAGGAAAACATTTTTTTCACTTTTTTCAGAATAACTTGCAGCCACTTCTAATTTTTTGCTAACAATATTTGGGAAACTTGTATCTACGATAAAGCTGGACAAATTCTGTGAACACATCAATATAATCTGAACGTATCTAGGTGCCATATTTACCTCTTTAAGACCACTTTATACTTTAAAAAACTTAGTTTCTTACTTTTATAGTATTTTTTCATTTTTTTTGTTATTTTTGCATTACTTGTGTTGCAGATTTTAGTATATACTATTTTAAGGCTTTGTTGTTGCTTTGCCAAATATTGGTAGTGGAAAGTTATCAGTCCTTGTAAGCGATGCTGGAAAAAGTGAAAACAAAATATTCTTTCTTCTATTAAAAAAAATGCTAGCAAAAAGTGCAAAAAATGTGTTACTGAAGCTTAGTAGAGATTTTTAAGGTAAAAAGTGGTCTGTATGAGCTACTATCATGCCTAGACACGTTCAAATTGTATTAATATATTCGCAAAAGTTGTCCAGTTTTACCGTAGCTACAACTTTGCAAATATTGTTGGCAAAAAATCAAGAGTCCCTGGAAGTTATTTTGAAAAAAGTGAAAAAAAAATTTCCTTTACTTTTGCAAAACAAAAAATGCAGTAAGAAATAATTATTTTTGCATACATTTTTCAATAATCACGCTTTTTTTCTTTAATTTTCACAACTAAAAAGTAAATCAAAAAGAAAATGAATACAATTTTATTTTGTTATGTGCTTTTCATAAGGTGACAAATTTGTTATATTTCTTTCATGACAATATTTTTCAGAATACCAAAAATATACAAATAGTCATTCACCTCAGTTTTGTTATAATTTTGTCATTGTCACAGAGGTTAGAATACGGGTATAAGACTATTAACATTACCATGTTCAAATGTTGAAGTAGAAATAACTTTTAGTGCTAATAACTATTTTAAAAGTTAGTTAGAAACACAATAATTTTATAAATCAAATTGTTTCATTCATATAAAATACGGTCTAAAAAGAAAAGGCTTATGTTGTACAGAATGTAACATACTGAACCATGTTCATGTAAAAATTAATTCAGACGAAACACCTAAAAATCTAATTGTTTTATTAAAACAGTTTTATGGCCAGAGGAAAAAGATGAAACTGCATTTCTTGAAACAAGGAGTATAATTCGCGTTGATCATCTTTTGTTAAAATAGTACACCATAATTGGAGTGTCTTCCCAAATGAACTTCAATTATTTTCCTACTCATATTCTACTTATAAGCAAAATCGAAATATGGCTCGATATAATTGAAATTATTACAAAAACCTATGAAATGTAGTAAATTTAAAATTGTAGTTAACTTAAATTTTTAATTTTTACTAATTCAATACATATTAGTGTTGTAAAAAGGGGCTACTTTTGAATACTCAATACTACTTGATACTTTTTCAATTGGGTACTCGATACTACTCAATACTTCAACCGCTTTTTGAATTTAATATTAAAAACACACATACATGTGAACGTATGTGCATATATCGTCGCTGTTTTATCTAACTGACCTAACTAACATATTAAAAATTTAAAAGGAGAGCAGCTTTTATGGTTGTTTTGTATAGGGTGTTTTTTTTTGAGGTATAGAACTTCGAATTGAAATAAAACACAAGAAAATCGTTTTAATGTCCATCAATTTGGCTTTATTGGAAGGATAATTTTATGCCATTAATGTTTAAATATGATTTCGGGCATGTGGCCGCCGCGGCTGGCTCGAATAAAGCCAATTCTACAGGTCCAATTTTCAACCACTTTTTCGAGCATATGGGGCCGTATGATGGCAATAACGCCACGAATGTTGGCTTCCAAGTCCCCTAACGTTTCTGGTTTGTTGGCGTAGACGAGCGACTTCACATATCCCCAAAGAAAATAATCCAATGGTGTCAAATCACACGATCTTGGTGGCCAATTGACAGGTCCATTCCGCGAAATTATGCGCTCATCGAATGTTTCCTTCAATAAATCGATTGTGACGTGCGCTATGTGGCATGTAGCGCCGTCTTGTTGGAACCACAACTCATCCACATTCAAAATCTTCCATAAAGTTGATGGACGGTGGCGAATCGATTCATTCGGGTCCTCTTCAACACTTTGCTCTACAGCGGCAATTGTTTCTTCGGTGCGCACTGTTCGACGTCTCTGCGGATGCGTATTATCACATAGAGTAAACGTAGTGCGAAAACGATCCATGGTTAACCGAATTAATTGCTCTGATGGACGATTAAGTCGACCATAAAATGGACGGAGCTTGCGGTAAACTTCGCGAACTGAACCATTATTTTCGAAATAAATTTGCACGATTTGCAAGCGTTGTTCTTTTGTCAACCTGTTCATGATGAAATGGCAAACCAAACTAAATATTAATCACTTGACAGCTGACAAAATGGCCGCCAGTTAAAAAAGTGATGCCAACTTAAAGTTCTATACCTCAATAAAAAACACCCATTACATTCATTCTTATGGCTGCGTCAGAAATCTTTTTACTTATATAGGCACAAAAGTAATGCTTACAGTCATGAAAATTGTAGACAATGTGTATTATGACTAGGGTTTGGTAAACGGGAATTCCCGGGCGGGAAATCCCGAGAAATGTCTGTCTAATATTCCCGGGAAATTTTCGAGATTTTCCCGGGAAAACGGGAAATTTAAAGTGCATGTTATTTCATAAATATATAGAATTTATAATCCAACTTTACTTAAATATAAAAACTTATTACTTTTTTATATATTACAAAAGTTCGTTTGAATGATTGTATGACTAAATTTACAAGAACGTTGACACTTTTTTCATCGTCTGTTTAAACACTTACATATACCTTGTTCGAAGGAAATTTTTTAATCTTTAAATTTAAATTGAGTTTTTGTTTTAAATGTAACTGTAAGAAAGAAAGAATTCTTTCGACTCCGATAAACAAGAAGTAAAATGTCCATATTTTTTTAATATAAAATAAAAATGTGAGCTATTCAAATCTAGTCTGAAATTTCATAAAAATTCCATTAAATTGAGGTCATACCATATCTCCTAAAAAAATTGGAATAAATTGTATAAGTATCAATGATTGCAATGATATAATCGTTTCCTAAAGTAAATAAATCGATGCTAGGCGAACTTGAAGTGATTTTTCGCCGAATTAGTGAACAAATTTTGAAAAGTGTAGTGAAAATTTGAAGCTGTAAGAACTCTGAGTTGACGAAACTTAAATTGATTACAAGTACACGCTATTATGGAAACCCTGCAGAAAATATTTTAGGAGAAATAAATGAAAGACACTTAGACATACTGTGGCTCAGGGTATTCAAAATTCGGCGCAGCGCAGTATGGTACTGTAACCTGCTTGTACTTAACGATAAGAAACCGCCTGGAACTTTTTCAAAAAGAATGAGAAACAAGCAAGGCAAATTCTTATTAAAATGAAGCTAGGTTTTTTTAGAAAATTTTCTACTAATCGTGGTAACAGTCGTCAACTGGTTTTTATATGATCTTTTGCTGTGTAATAACTTTATTCCATTTGCTTAAATTCAATTAAAAATTCTTAAAAATTTGTCTTAGAACTGCTTGTTTAATAACTTTTATTTCAAAAGAATGCTAACATTAATAAAACAATCGAAATTTCACCATTTTTCATTTAATAAATGTATTTAATTTACAAAATTAGCTTTTCCCGGGAATCCCGGGAATTCCCGGGAACTTGATTTTTTAATTCCCGTTTCCCGGGAAGTGCAAAAGTCCGGGAAATCCCAAACCCTAATTATGACTTATAAAGTCTAGTAAAGCATTTAACTCATTTCTCAAAAAAATGTCCGTTAGGTCAGTTAGTTAAAACAGCGACGATAGGAGAAGTTAAAAACTATTATTTATTAAATCAAATTAACCTGCAATACATATTATATATGCAATATGCGAAAACCAAAATTAAATATATTTACATAAATTTATAACAAATAAAAATAAATTACTTTGAAGATTAGTTTTTGTACGTTAATTTTTGTTGGTTTCATGTGCTTTCCACCACTCTAAAGGGTCACTTTTTCTCCTCATGAGTGAAGTTGTTTAGTTCAATGAAGCATTTTGAAGTCCTTGTTTCATTATGCGTTTTCGTATCAAAATAACTCGGAACATTCCTGTTGCTTTCTGAATTTGTATTTGTTACACTAATTCCAGGAGGTCCAGAGATATATTTTTCTTCTTGAGAGATATATTTTTATCAAGCTTAAATTCGCACACAGAGTTGTATAAATTTGATGTATTTTAAAGGAATAATTTCGTTTGAATACTAGAAAATGCAACCCTGAAAGTAATGAGTAGATACTTTTATGTATTGAGTACCGGAAAAAACAATCGGTATTGAGTACTCAGTACTCAAATACTCAATACTTTTACAACACTAATACATATGTATATAATTAGTCATGTGGGCTTTCTCTGTATTGCAAATAAATAGATAAATATAAAAAAAATATAAAAATATATTTATGTACATACATGCATATGTACATATATACGAGTACTTATTTCATTTAGTGCTTTTTTATGAACACACAGTGGTTTTTGCTCTGAAAAAGTTGGCATCACTGTTCGCGTGGCATTTTTTTATGTATATTCACACATTCATACGCACGTGTATACATGCATTTATACTTACATAAATTCCACTCATGCGAAATCTTGTTTTTGAAGGCATCTCTATATTTTCTTCTTATTTTTCCTTTTTATATTATTCATAACTTAATTAAATTTATTTATATTTAACTCACATCTATGTTTTTTGGTTTGTTTTTATTTGTTTACAAACACACACATACACATATACCTATTTTGTTTTGATAGCTAGTTCAGATAAAGTGGCGATTAACTGCGATAAAAGTTCATATTGAATCTACTTGATTCGCTCTCATAATTTTGTATGGCGAAGCAAGTGGATTCGGTCATGATTGGGGCGTGAAGCATGAATAGAGAGCGAAGCACGTACCGTCTAAACATAGTATAAAAGTCCCAGAACGCATGTGTACTAGATGTAAACTCGGCCTTAGTTGTTATAAAGCTTTACCTATTGTGATATTGCCATCACCTTATTATTGCACCATCGCATTCATAAAGTGAATAACGACACTCGTCAAGGAATGTGTACATACAAATTAAGTTGCCATAGAAAAATCAAAAAATCCCGGGAATTCCCGCACAAATTTCCCGGGATTTCTTTCCTGAAAAATGTGCGGGATCCCGGGAAATTCCGTATGAAAAACACTTATTTCTGATGCCAACTTTTGAGATTCAAAGAGGGTAAAATTTTTTAAAAAAGGGCTAAACTAAAAATATACGCAATATAAAGTAAAATTTGTGGAAAAATCCTGAAAAGAGGCTAGTTTTAAAATGTTTTTGTTTAAAATCAAAGCGAAATCAAAGCTAAAGTAAAGTAATTTATTAGAAAATAAATAACTACCATGAGATGAATACATAGCTTGATATATAACATTTCCATAAGGTAGTATGTACATACATATTATATTTACATTTCAATAAGGTACATACGTAGATTAAATAGCACAGTACAACTTCGACAATCCGGACACATAGTTTTAGGCTCATTCGGATTAACGAGTTGCCCGTACTAAAGCAGTTTAAAATATTGAAATATTCTAAGTGAATTAAATATGTACATGCATTGTACTATGATTTATTAAAAAACATCAATTTACTATATTAATTGATTAAAATTATTATTATTATTATTTATTGACAAAATTAATTAACAATAAATACTGAGTGAATTAAATATATACACACATATTAAAAAAACGAAGTTATTTTGTGCTGACTAACTTTATTGAAGTGGTTGATTTGTGCCTTTTGCTCTAGTCTCTTTAACAATTGAATATCCAAATTATTCTCCTCAGCCAACTGAACGCAAACTGAAATGCTTTCTTTGCATCTGTATTAGAGATCTTTGTTTTTGCATCCATTACTACTAGGGTTGGGCAGTATTTGAAATACATGTATTTGAAATACGTATTTGAAATACAAATACGTATTTTGTATTTGTATTTTAAATACATGACATGCAAGTATTTTGTATTTTGTATTTTAAATACATAATTTACAAAGTACATTTAGAAAATACATTACATTGTTGGCGTTTTGCATTTTGATCGATTTATAATGTGTGATTCGTCAAACCAATAACAAAATATTAGAATCACTAAAAAAACAACTATACCAACTCTTATGCAAGCCACACACTTTGCGACCGTTGGTATAACACGTTGGATTACCAAGTTTTGTGTTTTCCGCACAAACTATACAACAACGTGGGCAACATTAGGGTACAATTTCATTTCTTAAATTTTTTTGGAGTAAAAATGACAAATGTCGCGTATTGTAGTGGAATTTGTTTTTGGTGAAAAAAAATAAAATGAAGAAGATAAAAAAAAACAGAAACAAAGAATTTGGTTAAAGGAGTGGTTTATATAAAAAGAAACGTATTCTAGCAAAAAACTTTTGAAAATATTAAACGAAAGTGATACAAAGGACTATAAAAATTGCACGTGGGTGATAGACGAACTATTTAATGACCTTTTATCAAAAGTTCCGATGCATATACAAAAGCAATTGCTCACAGCAAACTTTTATATATTCAATAAATTACTTATATCTGTGAAATTCTCCATTTTAGACGCAACGAGATAAGAACAAAATGAAATGAAGTTGTACCACAAAGTCTTAAATCTTACAACCTGTCTATAAAACTTGCAAAAAAAATTAAATCTTTTTAATCTTTCGTACAACCGAGACACAACTTCATACGACTACCCCACTTTACAATCTCATACATAACCTGCTCATGTTGTACCAACGGTCGCATGGTCTATGGCTTGCTTTAGAGTGGGCATCACCAGAACTCAGTTGTCAATTCTGAAGCATCTTATCACAAGGAGTTTTATTTGCAGGTGGTACTATTACAACAATTATAACAATACAAAAACAACATGGTTGCTTTTGCCTTGGGTGATTGTGTTGTCAAGTCCTCGTCCAGACATGCAATTTTTTAAAATTCTGCTTTGAAATTGCATAAGTGTCCCCATTGTCATAACGAGCACATGAAACTCTGTACCCCTCCTCAATTTTCTCACCCCTCTCACCAATACACTCAAGAATTGCTGCAACAAAAATTGCAAGTATGGGCGAGGACCAACATAAGCACGTATGTTCGTGCTTCTAACTAGCAAAAATAGAGTGATCCTGAACTAGTAACACCACCTGTAAAAACAACATACATATATACATATTTTTTTTTTTTTTAAACATGATTTTTATTTCTTGTATCTTCATATATGAACTAACAAGAACTATTCAAATCTTAAATATAAAAATATAATTAGGCCCGACCAGTGTCGGACATAAGCTTAGTAATAGTTATATATAATACATAAGTAGTGATAATCAAAAGGAAAAAATATAAAAAAATTTAAGTTTTTTTAGGAAGTCCCATCTGGAGTGCTGTGAATAAGAGCCCTTGTATCCCTCTTTTTTGTGCGGATGTGTCCAGTAAAGTTCAAAATATTACGGGCAAGCGGATTAAGATGTGACTCGAGTTTTGTTAAATATTTGCCTGCATATTTTGCAATTTCTTCAGTCACTAGTGGCATATTTAAATCACGATGTATATTTGAATTTTTTATATACCATGGAGCCGATGTTATTAACCGTAAAATTTTGTTTTGTCTTCGTTGGATTCTCTCGACATTAGAAGCTGAAGCAGTACCCCAAAGCTGAATTCCGTAGCACCATATAGGTTTTAAGAGCGACTTGTATATTAAAAGTTTACAATCTAGGGTGAGGGTTGAATTTCTACCAACCAGCCAATGTATCTGAGTTAGTTTAAGTTTCATTTGCGTTAGCTTAGAGTCAATGTGGTATTTCCATGTGAGTCTTCGATCAAGATGTACACCAAGGTATTTCACATGTAAGTTTTGAGGAACAATTTGATTATTGATTGTAACGGGGGAACAAGTGTCTTTTCTTAAGGTAAATGTTACCTGAGCACACTTCTGTTCGTTTACCTTTGTTCTCCACATGTTTAACCATAGTTCTAGCTGAGTAATATGTTGCTGAAGATATCGGGAAGCCTCGTGTGGGTTTTCGTGCATACTAAGGCAGGCTGTATCATCGGCAAATGTAGATGTGTGAATGTTACTGCTCAATGGCATATCACAAGTATAAATCAAATACAAAACTGGCCCCAGTATACTCCCCTGTGGCACACCGGATGAGATTATTTCAGGCGTACACCTTCCTCAACAGTGAAATTCCGGGCAATAATGTAACTTTCCAGCAGATGTAGAATGTTTATTGGTAGGTAAGTCTTCAATTTTAAAATTAGACCTTCATGCCACACTTTATGAAATGCCTGAGAAACGTCAATGAACAGCGCAGAGCAATACTTCTTTTCTTCAAAAGTTTTTCTTATAAATTGAACCAGTCTATGAGTTTGTTCAATGGTGCTATGCTGACTTCTAAATCCAAATTGATGATGAAAATGCACTCATTATCAGTTAGAATTGGGGACAA
Organism: Tachina lurida; assembly: GCA_944452675.1. Classification (NCBI taxonomy): domain Eukaryota; kingdom Metazoa; phylum Arthropoda; class Insecta; order Diptera; family Tachinidae; genus Tachina; species Tachina lurida. The sequence continues at coordinate 107,530,214 of OX101753.1, read as the reverse complement.
TTTTATCATACATAAATGATGTGGAAGTATTTTGTAGTTTAAATACGTACAAAAAATTAAAGTATTTTGTATTTTGTATTTTAAATACATACATGACGAGCAAGTATTTTGTATTTTAAATACATAGCCTGAAAGTATTTTGTATTTTAAATACATGACCAGCAAGTATTTTGTATTTCAAATACCGCAAGCCATGTATTTTACCCAACTCTGATTACTACAAAGTTGTCTTCAGAGTCCATAAGCAGCACGGATGATTCATTTCGTTTAGCGTGTTGTATTATTTCTTCATCAGAAAAATCCAATGAAAACTCATTTGCGCCAGTTGTCCAATCATCGATATCTTTTTCAGTTATGTCATTATTTTAATTCATTCAAAATATGATTGGAGATATTTTGGATAGATTTGATGTCATCATAGATGCCATTAGTCTGTAGTTCACGACGCAGAACCTGAAGCGGTATCATATCTTCATCATTCCAGCACGATACAGTCCTTGGTCACAATGCAGACACGATTTTTAGAAATTTTTCTCCCTAGGGCTGACTTTTCCTTTGCATGCACCCATGTGTTACCAAGTAATACTCTCCAGAAAGCAGCAGATTCGTTTGCATTATAAACTTGCTCGTCACTCAAATCCATCTCAGCAACGATGTCTGCAAACTTTTTTTTAAAAGGATCTATGAAGCTTTCATCGTTGGAAACTTTTTCACCACAAATTTTTAGATAACAAATACCATGCAGTAACTTAAATTTATCTTTCGGCAACCTGCCTAACAGTTTTTCCCTCATCAAGACTTTGTAAAATATCACACTTCTCCTGTAAGGTTAGTATTTTAAGTTTGCGTTTATTAAAAACATGGCACTTTCTACAGAATTAAACAAACACGCTTGCGAAAAAATGAACCGATAATAGTGCAAAATGTAAATCAAAGTATGAATAACAAAACAAAACTTCCCGTTATATTTTGTTTGGATTTCAGTTTTTGTTCTTGCATAAAAAATTGTCCGGATTGTAGAGGCAAAAACTTTAAATTGTCCGAAATGTAGAAGCGTCCGAATTATTGGAGTGACCGGACTAACGCATGTCCGAACTGTCGAAGTTGTACTGTATATACACGCAGCAAAAAATTACACATTACCATCAGAACTACTTGCTATATAATGACTTACTTTTCTGATTACCAAATTTCATTACTCGCTAATAAATCACATTATTTAAAACTTAAAAAAATTATGTGCAAGTTGCTAAATGAGGAGAATAATTTGTTAAGATTTAATAGATTACGTGAACAAGTTGCCAAATAAAAAAGTAAGTACTTCTCAAGAATCGATTATTTTAGTCTCACTCCTTCTTAAAATCATTAAGTTGGTAGTCCAGTAAGGAACAGCTTTCACCAAAAATGCTTAATTCCAAACCCGATTACCTTTTTTGAAATTTTTTGCTGGGCACACATAGTAGTAGCCCTGCAGGAAATCGAACCAGTGTCCAACTAGTATTTTACTAGTACAGAAATCACAACCACTAGTTCCCAACTGTAAACTTTCCTATACCATCTTATTGCTCAAATTAGCATTGAGTGTGTTTAGAAAAGTACTAGTGCCATTGGTGGTTTTATTGCTTTGTTACCCAGTAACAACTGCTAGTTAAAATTCTTCAGTATTAATAAAAATTAAACAAATTCATTATAATTATTTAATTATAATTATTTCAAAGGAATTACACCCAATATTAAAATAAATATTTGACAAATTTCAAAAATTTTGTTTAAGGTCTTAGCCCCAGTGAAGTGCAACATTTCGAGAGCGTGTATTCAAAATACGTCAACTCAATTTTTCTCAAAATGAGCTTCCGATGGCAAAAAACTCTCCTATAGAATATTCATCTGTAATATAAATTTCGAATCAAAAAACTTATTTTTTCTTGTTTTGTATAAATTATTTTTATTCTGCTATCTAAAAGTATAATTTTTTTGGTGAAAATAAATGCTTACTTTCATGTAAAAATAAGTAGTTCATTATAAATCTACCTCATATGTTATTGCTTATTATTATTATTTTTTTTGTATACCTTCTTTAAATAATAAAATAGCATCAACGTTTCTCATTTTAGATTTTGAGCAAAAAACTCGTATTTTTTCATTGTTAACAAGCGAAATTCGTATTTTTTTCACAAGACTTTTAACAAGTGAAAAGAAAATCGAAAACGAAATCGAAAACGAAAAAATCTAAAAGTTTGAAATCGTCAATTCTTCTAAGTTCGGATGCTAGAACACATACTATTAATATGTACTTTCTAAATTTCAACTTAAGCAGGCGTACCATGTGTTTTAACATCCGAACTCACAAGAAAACGTCTGAAAACGATGTGAAAGCCAGAACACACACGATTTATTATATAAAACAAACGAATTTCAAATTACCCGTAAATTACACCTGAGAGCAATTACCCACGCCGCTACACTTGCACATAAAAAGTACATCTGATTCGGGTAATTACCCGCGATTCGGCAACACTGCATCACGTTGACATTTTCTTGTTGTGTTTGCAATGCAGCCAACTTACACAGCTGTTTACATCAGATGCGCCAACAGTTTGTGTGGTGTGATGCCACAGAACGAAAAATATCGGAAATGACAAAATTTGCAACTAGTTCCCACTGTTATTTTTGCCATATTTGTCACAAAATGCCACAGTGTGTACTCGGCCTTATACATTTTGAACAAATGAATGAATGAAGTTCGTTAAAATTTAATACATGTAACTGTTTACTGTTTACGAGAAAATTATTTGTTTCACGTAAGGCACGTTTTTAAATATTCTTTAATTACATAAACGTTGTAACGCTACAGTATATTGAGGGTAGTTTACAGCAAAGATTGGCTAAGCAGACCAATTCAGAGAATACAAACTAAAATTATTGGATGAAAACTTTTTAGTGACATCCTTGGAAATCTATTTTACGTTCGGCTACAGGAACAAACGTTCTATAATAGCCACCTAATGCCGCCCATAGACGCCATGTTTTTTACGTCTAAAGCCCAGTACGGAGTTCTTACGGAATTTCACTTTTGTAAATTTACATTTATTTCTACACCGAAAAATAATCGTGTAGCCTTTTGTGGGGAATTATGTTTGCATACATATTCATTCATTAATTTTTTAATTTAAAACACGCAAAAACACTAAAAATTAATTTCAAATTGATGAAAATTAGAAACGTCAAAAATTCCGTGACTAAATAATTGTATGAACATTAATTTTTGCTTAAGTTTACTGAAAAAAGTATCCACTTATATTTATAACATCCCTAAGATAAACAATAAATTTAAAAAATTCCGTGTGCTTTGTTTATAAAATTTACCAACCTGAAATTCCGTAATTTTTTTACATACAGTTTGTATGAGGACCTGAAATTCCGTATGAACTCCTTAGCAGGCTTAATTTGTCAAATTCCCCACTGTAAAATATATACATGTCGTGTGGTACCTTTAAAACATTGCTTCTGTAAAAGTCAGGCCAACGGAAGTCTGATAAAATTTCAATTAGAGCGTGCTCTATTTTCTTCTGACAAACCTTTTAACATCAGATGTTTTTATTATGAAAAATATATGTATATGCCGTGGGGAAACAAGCAGCGGTGGTTGACGGAAGCATGGTCGGCTGAAGTTGATATATTACAATACCGATATATGTATGTATTTTTTTTTAGCCATTTAATAGTAATTATGTACGTAGAATGGCGCACAATCATAGTCATAAACAAAGTAGACTTTAAAACCAGAATTACCATGCAAAATACTGGTTTTAATCTCTTAATGTATACTTTGTTTTGACTATGAGTATGGGCCAATATAACTAGCATTGCATTTATATATGTATGATAAGTTAAAATCTTCGAATTTTAAGAAAAAATTTTAAAAAGAACTGAATTTGTTCGGCGCAAAGAAAAATTTTTGCGGTGGAAACACCACTTTGAAACCGAGGCCGGCATTGGTTTATATAAAAGCTTTGCGAAATATTTACAGAGAGAGAATAAAAGCATCGACTATGTCAGAAGCACTTAACCTTTAGGTTTGTGACCGAACCTTCTGTAAAAAAACAATTTTGACAAACATGCAGAATTACATCTGAGTTGAAAAATTTAAATGTCAGACGTACAAAATATGTCGTGTACGACCTGAAAGTATTTTGTATTTTAAATACATGACCAGCAAGTATTTTGTATTTCAAATACCGCAAGCCATGTATTTTGCCCAACTCTGATTACTACAAAGTTGTCTTCAGAGTCCATAAGCAGCACGGATGATTCATTTCGTTTAGCGTGTTGTATTATTTCTTCATCAGAAAAATCCAATGAAAACTCATTTGCGCCAGTTGTCCAATCATCGATATCTTTTTCAGTTATGTCATTATTTTAATTCATTCAAAATATGATTGGAGATATTTTGGATAGATTTGATGTCATCATAGATGCCATTAGTCTGTAGTTCACGACGCAGAACCTGAAGCGGTATCATATCTTCATCATTCCAGCACGATGCAGTCCTTGGTCACAATGCAGACACGATTTTTAGAAATTTTTCTCCCTAGGGCTGACTTTTCCTTTGCATGCACCCATGTGTTACCAAGTAATACTCTCCAGAAAGCAGCAGATTCGTTTGCATTATAAACTTGCTCGTCACTCAAATCCATCTCAGCAACGATGTCTGCAAACTTTTTTTTAAAAGGATCTATGAAGCTTTCATCGTTGGAAACTTTTTCACCACAAATTTTTAGATAACAAATACCATGCAGTAACTTAAATTTATATTTCGGCAACCTGCCTAACAGTTTTTCCCTCATCAAGACTTTGTAAAATATCACACTTCTCCTGTAAGGTTAGTATTTTATGTTTGCGTTTATTAAAAACATGGCACTTTCTACAGAATTAAACAAACACGCTTGCGAAAAAATGAACCGATAATAGTGCAAAATGTAAATCAAAGTATGAATAACAAAACAAAACTTCCCGTTATATTTTGTTTGGATTTCAGTTTTTGTTCTTGCATAAAAAATTGTCCGGATTGTAGAGGCAAAAACTTTAAATTGTCCGAAATGTAGAAGCGTCCGAATTATTGGAGTGACCGGACTAACGCATGTCCGAACTGTCGAAGTTGTACTGTATATACACGCAGCAAAAAATTACACATTACCATCAGAACTACTTGCTATATAATGACTTACTTTTCTGATTACCAAATTTCATTACTCGCTAATAAATCACATTATTTAAAACTTAAAAAAATTATGTGCAAGTTGCTAAATGAGGAGAATAATTTGTTAAGATTTAATAGATTACGTGAACAAGTTGCCAAATAAAAAAGTAAGTACTTCTCAAGAATCGATTATTTTAGTCTCACTCCTTCTTAAAATCATTAAGTTGGTAGTCCAGTAAGGAACAGCTTTCACCA
>OX101753.1:107468890-107524559 GCA_944452675.1 Tachina lurida | reverse complement strand
TATACATATACATATACATATACATATACATATACATATACATATACATATACATATACATATACATATACATATACATATACATATACATATACATATACATATACATATACATATACATATACATATACATATACATATACATATACATATACATATACATATACATATACATATACATATACATATACATATACATATACATATACATATACATATACATATACATATACATATACATATACATATACATATACATATACATATACATATACATATACATATACATATACATATACATATACATATACATATACATATACATATACATATACATATACATATACATATACATATACATATACATATACATATACATATACATATACATATACATATACATATACATATACATATACATATACATATACATATACATATACATATACATATACATATACATATACATATACATATACATATACATATACATATACATATACATATACATATACATATACATATACATATACATATACATATACATATACATATACATATACATATACATATACATATACATATACATATACATATACATATACATATACATATACATATACATATACATATACATATACATATACATATACATATACATATACATATACATATACATATACATATACATATACATATACATATACATATACATATACATATACATATACATATACATATACATATACATATACATATACATATACATATACATATACATATACATATACATATACATATACATATACATATACATATACATATACATATACATATACATATACATATACATATACATATACATATACATATACATATACATATACATATACATATACATATACATATACATATACATATACATATACATATACATATACATATACATATACATATACATATACATATACATATACATATACATATACATATACATATACATATACATATACATATACATATACATATACATATACATATACATATACATATACATATACATATACATATACATATACATATACATATACATATACATATACATATACATATACATATACATATACATATACATATACATATACATATACATATACATATACATATACATATACATATACATATACATATACATATACATATACATATACATATACATATACATATACATATACATATACATATACATATACATATACATATACATATACATATACATATACATATACATATACATATACATATACATATACATATACATATACATATACATATACATATACATATACATATACATATACATATACATATACATATACATATACATATACATATACATATACATATACATATACATATACATATACATATACATATACATATACATATACATATACATATACATATACATATACATATACATATACATATACATATACATATACATATACATATACATATACATATACATATACATATACATATACATATACATATACATATACATATACATATACATATACATATACATATACATATACATATACATATACATATACATATACATATACATATACATATACATATACATATACATATACATATACATATACATATACATATACATATACATATACATATACATATACATATACATATACATATACATATACATATACATATACATATACATATACATATACATATACATATACATATACATATACATATACATATACATATACATATACATATACATATACATATACATATACATATACATATACATATACATATACATATACATATACATATACATATACATATACATATACATATACATATACATATACATATACATATACATATACATATACATATACATATACATATACATATACATATACATATACATATACATATACATATACATATACATATACATATACATATACATATACATATACATATACATATACATATACATATACATATACATATACATATACATATACATATACATATACATATACATATCATATACATATACATATACATATACATATACATATACATATACATATACATATACATATACATATACATATACATATACATATACATATACATATACATATACATATACATATACATATACATATACATATACATATACATATACATATACATATACATATACATATACATATACATATACATATACATATACATATACATATACATATACATATACATATACATATACATATACATATACATATACATATACATATACATATACATATACATATACATATACATATACATATACATATACATATACATATACATATACATATACATATACATATACATATACATATACATATACATATACATATACATATACATATACATATACATATACATATACATATACATATACATATACATATACATATACATATACATATACATATACATATACATATACATATACATATACATATACATATACATATACATATACATATACATATACATATACATATACATATACATATACATATACATATACATATACATATACATATACATATACATATACATATACATATACATATACATATACATATACATATACATATACATATACATATACATATACATATACATATACATATACATATACATATACATATACATATACATATACATATACATATACATATACATATACATATACATATACATATACATATACATATACATATACATATACATATACATATACATATACATATACATATACATATACATATACATATACATATACATATACATATACATATACATATACATATACATATACATATACATATACATATACATATACATATACATATACATATACATATACATATACATATACATATACATATACATATACATATACATATACATATACATATACATATACATATACATATACATATACATATACATATACATATACATATACATATACATATACATATACATATACATATACATATACATATACATATACATATACATATACATATACATATACATATACATATACATATACATATACATATACATATACATATACATATACATATACATATACATATACATATACATATACATATACATATACATATACATATACATATACATATACATATACATATACATATACATATACATATACATATACATATACATATACATATACATATACATATACATATACATATACATATACATATACATATACATATACATATACATATACATATACATATACATATACATATACATATACATATACATATACATATACATATACATATACATATACATATACATATACATATACATATACATATACATATACATATACATATACATATACATATACATATACATATACATATACATATACATATACATATACATATACATATACATATACATATACATATACATATACATATACATATACATATACATATACATATACATATACATATACATATACATATACATATACATATACATATACATATACATATACATATACATATACATATACATATACATATACATATACATATACATATACATATACATATACATATACATATACATATACATATACATATACATATACATATACATATACATATACATATACATATACATATACATATACATATACATATACATATACATATACATATACATATACATATACATATACATATACATATACATATACATATACATATACATATACATATACATATACATATACATATACATATACATATACATATACATATACATATACATATACATATACATATACATATACATATACATATACATATACATATACATATACATATACATATACATATACATATACATATACATATACATATACATATACATATACATATACATATACATATACATATACATATACATATACATATACATATACATATACATATACATATACATATACATATACATATACATATACATATACATATACATATACATATACATATACATATACATATACATATACATATACATATACATATACATATACATATACATATACATATACATATACATATACATATACATATACATATACATATACATATACATATACATATACATATACATATACATATACATATACATATACATATACATATACATATACATATACATATACATATACATATACATATACATATACATATACATATACATATACATATACATATACATATACATATACATATACATATACATATACATATACATATACATATACATATACATATACATATACATATACATATACATATACATATACATATACATATACATATACATATACATATACATATACATATACATATACATATACATATACATATACATATACATATACATATACATATACATATACATATACATATACATATACATATACATATACATATACATATACATATACATATACATATACATATACATATACATATACATATACATATACATATACATATACATATACATATACATATACATATACATATACATATACATATACATATACATATACATATACATATACATATACATATACATATACATATACATATACATATACATATACATATACATATACATATACATATACATATACATATACATATACATATACATATACATATACATATACATATACATATACATATACATATACATATACATATACATATACATATACATATACATATACATATACATATACATATACATATATACATATACATATACATATACATATACATATACATATACATATACATATACATATACATATACATATACATATACATATACATATACATATACATATACATATACATATACATATACATATACATATACATATACATATACATATACATATACATATACATATACATATACATATACATATACATATACATATACATATACATATACATATACATATACATATACATATACATATACATATACATATACATATACATATACATATACATATACATATACATATACATATACATATACATATACATATACATATACATATACATATACATATACATATACATATACATATACATATACATATACATATACATATACATATACATATACATATACATATACATATACATATACATATACATATACATATACATATACATATACATATACATATACATATACATATACATATACATATACATATACATATACATATACATATACATATACATATACATATACATATACATATACATATACATATACATATACATATACATATACATATACATATACATATACATATACATATACATATACATATACATATACATATACATATACATATACATATACATATACATATACATATACATATACATATACATATACATATACATATACATATACATATACATATACATATACATATACATATACATATACATATACATATACATATACATATACATATACATATACATATACATATACATATACATATACATATACATATACATATACATATACATATACATATACATATACATATACATATACATATACATATACATATACATATACATATACATATACATATACATATACATATACATATACATATACATATACATATACATATACATATACATATACATATACATATACATATACATATACATATACATATACATATACATATACATATACATATACATATACATATACATATACATATACATATACATATACATATACATATACATATACATATACATATACATATACATATACATATACATATACATATACATATACATATACATATACATATACATATACATATACATATACATATACATATACATATACATATACATATACATATACATATACATATACATATACATATACATATACATATACATATACATATACATATACATATACATATACATATACATATACATATACATATACATATACATATACATATACATATACATATACATATACATATACATATACATATACATATACATATACATATACATATACATATACATATACATATACATATACATATACATATACATATACATATACATATACATATACATATACATATACATATACATATACATATACATATACATATACATATACATATACATATACATATACATATACATATACATATACATATACATATACATATACATATACATATACATATACATATACATATACATATACATATACATATACATATACATATACATATACATATACATATACATATACATATACATATACATATACATATACATATACATATACATATACATATACATATACATATACATATACATATACATATACATATACATATACATATACATATACATATACATTGAATTAAACGACGCTAGATCGACCATTTTGCCCACAGTGCGCTGAGAAGAGCATACGGGGGTACACAAACTGGGACCATTGGCTTAAGTGCTTCCCTAGCCAGTCGCCTTATAGAGATGTCGAAGATACGCATCGGCTGGGTCGTATGCCGAATACGGGAAAAGATGGCACCAAGAAGTTGTTATAAGTGTTCGGATTATGGGCACAAAGCTGTAAAGTGCAAGGGCAAAGACCTCTCCAATAATTGCTTACAGTGTGGTGAAGGCGGGCACAAAATTGGAACGTGTTCCAACAAACCGTCATATCTGCTCTGTAGAAATGACGCAAATAGCATTGGTGATCATGTTACGGGATGTGTAGTTTGTCCGTACTACAAAAGAGCGCTACAGAAACTTAAGGTTTAAAACAGAACTTAAGTAATCAAAATGAGGATATTACAGTTAAATCTCAACCATTGCCAAGCAGCTCAAGATCTACTTATGTAAAGCGTTCGAGATTTGAATGTAGACGTCGCTGTACTGAGTGAGACATATAAGAAGATTGTATCTGCAAATTGGGTTGCTGATAATACAGATACATCGGCTATATGGACTACCGGTTCCTTAACCCTCAGGGATAAGGTAACATCACAATGTGGGTACACACGGGCCACTGTTTCTGGCATTTATCTATACAGCTGCTATATTCCAACTAGGTATTCTATACAAGATTTTCCTATTATTATAGACAACATAGGGACGGACGCGGCAACCAGAAATCCTGTCATAATAGCAGGTGATTTTAATGCGTGGGCTGTTGAATGGGGTTGCCCCTCGACAAATGCCAAGGGAAGAGTGCTCTTGGAAGCCTTTTATGCATTGAGTGTTGTGATCTTGAATAATGGAGATGGGGACACTTTCAGAAGGGAAATCTTTACTGACTTAAAGGAAATATTTACCAAAAATAAGTAAATGGTTATAAACTTAGGAAAATTGTATCCTAAGAGCTAGATAATTTCGTTTTAAATAAAAAAAAATGTAGGAAATAAATTACTCCTGATTAGTTAATGAAATTTGACTAAATTAAAAGATGTAAAAAGGTATTCTAAATTTTAGAAAAATATTTACCATTTTTAAGTATTTTTTCTTTTAATTATGGCATATATTATTTATTTGCATTCAACAAAAAATCTGAGTATTTTTTTCATATTTTCGAGAAATATTTGAGCTTGAAATATATTTATTTGTAAATAAAATAAAATTTTAAAACTTAATAATTTCAATGCATATTCAGGCTGCCCTGTTAGGCAATTGGTTCGAGTGCTTGCCTGTTAGTCAGAAAGTTGTTGGTTTCAATACTTGTCTCCTCTCAAGGAATTAATATGTATGTATGGTGAATTAATTAAGAATAAAATATAATAAATAACATATCATGTGGTATAGAATTTAATTAAAAATTAAAATAAGTACCAGAATTAACGACATAAAAAACTTTGCAAAATTTACTAAATTGTAGATCAAAGATGAAAAATATTTTTTGCGAAGCTCCGAATTTTATGGGAAAATATTAGGTATTTTTGGATAAATTTTGCTCAAATATAAAAATATAATTACTATAAACTAGTTCAGTAATTAATTAGAAATTTAGTAAAAAGTTTACTGGTTTCTAATAAAAAACAACTTTGGCGCCATACGACAACTTTTTTTTACTGAAATTTAGAAAATTTATAAAAACTTTTAGTTAATTTAGTGTATATATACTTGAAACATATTTTAACAGAGGTTTTTATAAACAATTAACAAATTTTCGTTTATTGGATAAACCAATGTATAAAATTCATTATTTTAACGCTCACTTGTGTATGTTTTTGAACTTTCAAAACATGAGAGATTTTTCAAATGCTTTACTACAGCGAAATATTCTAAAACAAACAAACACAGTTGGCTATAGAGATCGACCGAAGGCGTTTTTTTTCGGCTAAAATCCTAAACTTCGGCCAAAACCGAAGCCGAATGTTTTAAATTTTAAAAATGATACTTACGTTTTATATGAATTAAGAAAAAAGTTTGCTTTTTTGAGATCACTGAAATAACTGTAATATCTATTGGATACATAACAAGAAAAATAAAAACAAAACAATTTCTAGATTGCTTTTTCATATGATCACTCACGAGAACGTCCAAGTAAAAGAAAATAGAAAGCAACAGGGTTGTATTTCAAAGTAACCCTTTCAAAACATTAAACACAGTAGAAACTGTCGGCGAGCAACGACCAAAAATAATGTTATTTTTCAAGCTTGAAATGAAAAATATTCGGCTTCGGCTAATCGACCAATTTTTGCCATAGGCCGAATGTTGGCCGATTACCAATTTTTGGCCGAAGCCGAAGACGATTAATCGGTCGAACTCTAGTTGGCAAGACATTTTTCTCAGTTGATTGTTTTGCCAACAGTGTTGTTTAGTGTTTGTTTTAGAATATTTCGCTCTAGTAAAGCATTTGAAAAATCTCTCATGTCTTGAAAGTTCTTATAAATGGTCTTGTGCAGGACATTATTGCATAATAGCAAATGTTTTATTCGTGCGCGAGCGTAATTATGAAACATTTTGAAATTCATTGGCGTGAGCGTGCTTGAGTGAAATGTTTTTGCTCGCTAACGTGCGTGTGTCAGACAAGTCTTTACGAACAAATTGTGGTTATTAAGAAATTGTTGCAACAAAAAATTTTTACTTTTCTATTTTGCCTGAAAAACTTCTTTAATCTCATTGAAAATTTCCAAACAATTGTATACATTTTCCATTTCTTATTTATGCCACAAGAAAAATCTTGAAAAACCACAACCACATTAAAGTTCTTGTTTGTTAGTATCGAAAGAAAAAAGTCTTTGTGGTAGGTTTTTATTGCTTTCAATCTAAGAGATAAGGAACCAAAATAGCCCTACATAGATTATGAAAACTCCACATATAATAGATATGACGCCAATGTCATATGATTTTTTCCCCACTCTTACAAATGGCAAGTATTGTAAATTTATCCCATTTATTTTCTTTGTATAAATTTAATAAAGTTAATCGAATATCTAAATATATTTTACAAAAAGAAATGTTTATTACAAAATATTGTTTCCATTATTTAGATTTCTTGTTTTTGATAAATATAAATTGCATTTTTATAATTTATATTTGGAAGCAAAAATAAGGCGGAGAGCATTGCAACCAAAACAGAAACAATTGTATGCAAGTATTATTATGAAAAATGTGTCTAGCCACATCAGAGACTGACTTATGAGTACGAACATGCCACAACTTAAATCTTACTAAGCAAATATAATTTATATACAACTCTCACATGCAACGGAAGACGTCTTCTTTCATTTACACCCAACAAGCAAAAGGTCGCATGTTTAAATTCAATTGATATTTCTGTATTTACAATTTGGAATACAAACTGAAATATTTTTAATCAATAAAAATAATTATAAACTGTAGTACGAAAACTGCAATGAAATAAATTAATAGGTATGGGAATAAGTAAACAATAAAGACAAGACAAGTTTGGTCTTGAGAATGCTACAGTTTAAATACCTATATAAATATACTCGTATTGCGGCTAATATTTAAAATTCAGTGCTTGCTGGGTATCAAGAAACAAATGGAAAGTATTTAAGAATTACTATCACCAAGTGTGCAAGTTTTTGATGGCATATGTATAGGGTTTCTAATTTCCCGGACTTTTTCAATTCCCGGGAATCGAGAAGTAAAATGTTTTATTCCCGGGAATTCCCGGGAATTTCAAAAACATATGAATTCAATTAAATGACGTCAATAAAAAATATAATTTTATGAAAAAATATACACCACACAAAAAAGTAATATGAATAATTTTGTAATATCAATTAAAATATTTGTAATATCAATTAAAAAATTAATTTAATTTTCACCTATAAGCAATTTGATAATATTAATTAAGTCTTTCCACTTAAATTAATTAATGCAATTAAAAATGTAATTGAATCAATTAAATTCTTAATTGGAAACATTAATTGGTGAATCCTTTTTTTCTGTGAACATTCAAATTAAAAACAAAACAACTTTATTCGTTAATTTCATGAACAACAATATTTAAAAAGCACAACAAAAAAATCATATGCTTTGAGTTACATATATCATGGATGGAAATTCCATCTACATCTGCCAATCTAGATACTATTTTCTATAAAGACTTCTTAAGTTGAAAATATTTCGTAACGCTTCAAGTTATTGGATTCACCTCGGAAGCCTTTATTACATTTGTGTCCATGCTTATACATATTATCATCGTTACAGAGTTGTATTTTTAAGTAATAAAACAACGAACAGCAATGTAAAAAAAGCCAATTCCAAAAACCGATATATGAAATTCCCGAAAATTCCCGTTGAAAATTTCCCGGGACTTGGAAAAAAATAATTCCCGGGTATTCCCGGGATTTTTTTCCCGCGTAGAAACCCTACATATGTATGTCTGATGTTCGCTGATGGCGAACAGGGGATGTTTGAACATCAAGAATTCTCTTCTAATTATTATTTAAATATTTTAGTGTCAATACAAAAACAAAGTTCCTTTTTGGTTTAATTTATTTACATAAACAAAATGACTACATTTGGCTATGATATGTTTCAGAATTATTTTTCTAGCAAATGCTTGAAAAGATTTTAGAAAAAACTTGTGTCATGAGACTAATTTTGATGTAAATATTAATAAGCTTGCGAGTCAAATACGGTTTTAAATATCAATACCTCAAGTCTAGACTGGCAATAAATTCATTAACATATATGTACATTGCAGCAAATATCAAAATTACGTTATATTCAATGAAAACATCTCATTTTTAGTGTCCGTAATAATTAGCAACATTTTTTCGTTGACAATTATTGCTATCATGAAACTTCAAACTCGGTGTTAATTTATCGTTAATTTATTGAGTTTGACATTTGGATAATATTAGTGAAGTTGAGAAAAGAATATTAAAAAGGAAAATAATCTCTTGAAAACGAGTGTGGTTACATCATTTGTATAAATATAAGGTTATAAAAATAAAACAAGTAAGAGTGCTATATTCGGCTGTGCCGAATCTTATATACCCTTTACCAACGTACGTTCATATATATAGTATTATTTTATTTTCGATATTAGCAATAGTTGAATATTTTACTCTACAGTCTGTGGTTAAGATATATTTGACATTCAGTCTTATTTCAGTCAACATTTTTGGTTATTTTTTTTACCGAAACTTTTTTCAATCTCCAACCCTGGAACCATATTTCTGAGTTTCTTAATACTAATTTATTTCTTTATAAAATATAGAATATATTTAATTAGCAAAGAAATAATTAGTTTTATATACCAGAAAAAATTTAAGTTTTCCAGCTCTGGAGCTATGTCTTTTATTTGTCTAATTTCTATGCCAAACTATTTCATTCTAAGTCATAAAGTATATAAAACTTGTAAACAAAAAGAAAAAACTAACTTGACCCAGTTACTTTTGTAAAAAAACAATAAATTTTGCAACCCTGGAATCCACCTTTTAGATTTTTCTGATTTAAAAAATTAATAAACTGTGTTAAGTAAACAAAGAATTAAAAAAAATTAATTTTATTTAGTTACTTTGATATCAAAAAAATCTAAGTTTCCATGTTTGGAGCTGTAATTTTCATTTTTCAAATTTTATACGCCAAACTTTTCTTTCAGAAGCATAAAATACATTTAATTTATAAAGGAAAAAATAATTATTTAGACCTATTTAATTTTACATAACACAAAAAGTGTAAGTTTTCCTACCCTGGAGTCATAATTTTGGATTTTTCTGATTATTGATACCAATCTAGTTCTTTAAAAAATACATAAAATATGTTAAGCGAACAAAGAAAAAACGAAATAAGAAAAAACTTAGTTTCATTTAATTCCTTTAATATTAAAAAATTCCGTAAAGTGCGACTTTGACTCGCGCACGACGAGTTCCGTAGATTCAGTTTTGAGGATTTTTTAATGTGGCTTTTCAGTTTAAGCGATTTTTTCAGTTTTTTTTCGCTTTTTTTATCGGTTTGGCTATTTTTTCTGTTTTTGGAGGTTTTTCATTTTGGCGGTTTTTTGCTGATTTTGGGTTATTTTCATTTTATCGATTTTTTCCTGTTTTGGGGTTTTTTTTCATTTTGGCGATTTTTTTCTGTTTTTATGGGGTTTTTTTCGTTTTGGCGATTTTTTTCATCTTGGGGATTTTTTTTCATTTTGGCGATTTTCTTTCATTTTGGCGATTTTTTTTCATTCTAGCAATTTTTCCGGTTTTTCGCATTTTTTTTTGTGTTAGACATTTTTTTTTAATTTGGTGCTTTTTTTCGTTTTGGCTTTTGTTTTTGGCGATTTTTTTCGGTTTGGTGATTTAATAATTTTTTTCATTTTTTAGTTTTACCATTTTTGAAAATTTCAAGAGGTTTGCTCTTACGGTTTCCAAGATACAGCAAGTTGTAAGTTGATGAAACACTATTTAATTTAAATTTTTGGAAATTTTAGTGTTAATTTTTGTAGTCTGTATAAAAATACACTAACCTTACAAATTTCAAGTGTATATACAATTGTATGTATATTACATGGGATTCTAACATTTTTCGTTGCTCGTTTTGGAACACCCTTTATAGTTTTAGACATAGTTAATTTTATATAACATAAAAAGTTAAAGTTTTCCAACCCTGGAAACGTCTTTTTAATTTTTTTTATATTTTTGTAATTTAAAATACCAATTTTAGTCGTATTGAAGTGTAAAATGAGTTTATTTATTAAAAAAAATAAAAATTTGTTTTCGGTAGTTACTTTTATATGGCAAAATAAAGTTTAAGTTTTCCAGCTCTGCAAACGTCTACTCGATTTTGCTGAATTTCAATACCAATCTATTTTGGAAAATTTCTGACACACCAGTCCAAGAACGAAGTCTCTAGCTTTTCTGGAAGCTTCGGAAAACTGATTTCACCTACAGACAGACGGACATCGCTTATTCGTCTTCCCTATGCATAAGGATCCAGAATATATGTATACATTTAATGGGTCGCTTATTGATATTATAGAAATTACAAACGGAATGACAAACCTATATACCCTTTTACCATTTTTTTGGTAAAGGGTATAACAATTGTTTAACTAGATAGTTACAATTGAACTAGCTGAGCGGGGCAAACGTTGTCTTACGCCCCCATACACAAAAAGTCTAGTCGATCCACCTTTTTAGTTGCAGTATAGATACGAGTAAATAAATTAGATACCGACTGCAGCGCCATCTGTCAGGAAGTCATTCTAAAGGAACTACATATTCATTGCTTCCAAACAATCGATATTTTTAATTTGCTGATAGGTAGCAGAAAACCAAGTAGAACATTACTTTTGGCACACAAAACCTTGTAATTCCTCCATAGTTTTAGAAAATACTCACCAGAATCTTTAAATAATTGATTTTTTTTAAACAAATATATGAACTAATTTTAGTTTAAAATTTAAAAGTTATTGACTCAAATTTACATAAAAACACTGTTTCGGGCTTAAATTTTTATAAAAAGAAACGAATTGTTAAAATAGGTAACTATTTACCACTTTTCCTAGATGCAAATATTATCATAGGGCACAAAAAAGGAAATTTTTCTTAAAATCACTTCCAATTCGGTGACCAGGCATCGACAAAGAGAGCTTCTTGCAATGACAACCCTATGTAAAAATCATTAGAACGGATCGAAATTTGCAGTACTTCCAGATCGCAAACTCTACATTTTCATGACTTTTTTGGAGTGTCTTTTTTACTGGGTTATAATTCGTAAAAAAAAACAACAGAAACTTGAAAAAAAATTATTTTTTATTTACCGATCTTTTTTTTGTGGGTTTTTGCTTTTGCTTGTATGTGTGTTTATTTTCTTAAGAACAGTTTGTTACAGGGTAGGAAGACTGCTCGAATTAATTTCTTTCGCAAACGAATTTAATTCGAACGAATTTTATTTTCCATATTGTAAAGAATTATTCTTTAAAAACCAAGAATGCAAAATAAAATTCCTCTCGCAAATTTAAAAATAAAATTCGCAAACGAATAGAAAATAGAATTCGCGATTAAATTAAAAAAACAAATACATACATATGTACATAATTCAAAGTAAAGACTTAAAATTTTTTGAGGAGATTTCGAGGAGATGACAAAAATGCGTTCGAAAAATGGCGGAGGCGCCAAAAAGTGGACACTTATGTCCATTTATCACTTTCATGATATGGGTATCAAATGAAAGGTATTTTCGAGGGGATGACAAAAATGTGTTGGAAAAATGGCGGAGGCGCCAAAAAGTGGACACTTATGTCCATTTATCACTTTCATGATATGGGTATCAAATGAAAGGTATTTTCGAGGGGATGGCAAAAATGCGTTGGAAAAATGGCGGAGGCGCCAAAAAGTGGACACTTATGTCCATTTATCACTTTCATGATATGGGTATCAAATGAAAGGTATTTTCGTGGGGATGACAAAAATGCGTTGGAAAAATGGCGGAGGCGCCAAAAAGTGGACACTTACATATGTCCATTTATCACTTTCATGATATGGGTATCAAATGAAAGGTATTTTCGAGGGGATGACAAAAATATGTTGGAAAAATGGCGGAGGCGCCAAAAAGTGGACACTTATGTACATATGTATGTCCATTTATCACTTTCATGATATGGGTATCAAATGAAAGGTATTTTCGAGGGGATGACAAAAATGCGTTGGAAAAATGGCGGAGGCGCCAAAAAGTGGACACTTATGTACATATGTATGTCCATTTATCACTTTCATGATATGGGTATCAAATGAAAGGTATTTTCGAGGGGATGACAAAAATGCGTTGGAAAAATGGCGGAGGCGCCAAAAAGTGGACACATATGTCCATTTCTCACATTCATGATATGTGTATCAAATGAAAGGGATTTTCAAGAAGGTGACCTTTGTGAAAAAAAAATTTACCATAACTGTGCCATCGATTTTTTGATAACTTTTGGTGTGCGGAAAAAAAATTCCACTACCACATTGCAAAATAATTATTTTAGAGGCGCCAGAAATTAAATTTTTTGATTTTTTTAGTTTTTTGAGATTGTTTTAGAAGGTAACACGACTAACTTAATTTTGTTTAAGAATAATATATACAGACAAATCCCGGTATAACGAACGATATAATGTCAGGCCCATTCGTTATATCGAAAAATTCGTTATATCGCAAAGTTTTTGTAAAGTGTTATTTTAACTTTTATTACTGTAGAGATGATACAATACAATAAAAAGAATGAGTGCAATTTTTTTGTAATAAGCTACCAATTGCTGCTGTAGATTTTGTTTAATATTATTTGTTTTGCCGTTTGTTATACAGAGCATGGCTTTATCAAAACATTCGCTATATAAAGTAGAACTAAATGTTAGAAATATGATACTATAGCAAGTTTTTGTTTTTATTTTGCGATTTTTTCTTTATCATTCGTTATATTCAGTATAACATTAGGATATTATATAAGGTTGTTAATGTAAAATATTTCGACGTTCGTTATATCGGATTTTCGTTAAAACGAGATTCGTTATACCGAGATTTGCCTGTATACATAAATATTTTATTATTTTGTTGTGATGGAATTAAATATTAATACAATATAAATTAAAATCATGCAAAACAATTATTTTAAATTTATTTGTGTTATTCGTATATTAAATCTTTCGTTTTAAACTGGTAAAAAGTAAAATATTCGAGTATTGTTTTAAAAAAAAATTGGCGCACCGAAAATAATATTTTAATATGTGGAAGTTAAAGTTTTTCCTCATGCCAAAAGGTATCGAAAATCTGATGGGACAATATCGGTTAATCTATTTTTCATACAAGTCATCCCCTCGAAAATACCTTTCATTTGATACCCATATCATGAAAGTGATAAATGGACATATGTAAGTGTCCACTTTTTGGCGCCTCCGCCATTTTTCCAACGCATTTTTGTCATCCCCACGAAAATACCTTTCATTTGATACCCATATCATGAAAGTGATAAATGGACATAAGTGTCCACTTTTTGGTGCCTCCGCCATTTTTCCAACACATTTTTGTCATCCCCTCGAAAATACCTTTCATTTGATACCCATATCATGAAAGTGATAAATGGACATAAGTGTCCACTTTTTGGCGCCTCCGCCATTTTTCCAACACATTTTTGTCATCTCCTCGAAAATACCTTTCATTTGATACCCATATCAGGAAAGTGATAAATGGACATACATAAGTGTACACTTTTTGGCGCTTCCGCCATTTTCTCCAAGGTACCAAAATTCAGTTTTTACCCCCTCAAGAATTCAATTGGCTGCCTAACGAATTTTATAAGAATTATTCTTTTGCATTCGTTCCTTAGAATTATAAAATAAAATTCGGAAAAGAATTCTATTTTAAATTCTTGGTTTTTTTCGTTCTCCTCGCAAACGAATTAAATTAACTTTTGTTGATTTAATTCGTTTGCGAGGAGAACGAAAAAAAAAACAAGAATTTAAAATAGAATTCTTTTCCGAATTTTATTTTTAAAATTCCGAAAACAAATTTTAAAACGAACGAAAAAAATAAAATAGCATTTGCGAGCAGAATTTTTTCCTACCCTGGTTTGTTACATGAATAATAAAGAAAAATATTAAAGCTCACGCATAACTGGAAATAATTATGTTCTCTTCTATCAAATTCCATTTCCAACACAATATGTTTACGTGTGGACCGCACAAACATGCATTTGTACATATGTTGAGAAATAATTGTTCAATATTATTTTCAAGCAATTATGTTGGAAATAAACTGCCAAATTTGGCTGCGTTTGCTATAGTAAACACTCCAAAAATAAAAAACATAGCTATTTCGCTGATTTTTTCTTGTAAAGTGCCAAAAATGGTGATTTTTTTAAATGTCTGTATGAGGAACCCCCAGGGGTGTGCCACTGGCATAGGTGGGTCGGCCCTTCAAAACTAGTGGGGGTCGGTCATACATTTTGACTCGATTGAGGAACTCTAAATGGGTCAAAGTGAGATTTTTCAAAATTTTACCCTTCGGACCAAAAGTCGGGACATCAAAATACATATAAGAGGTATGGTTTCTTCGGCAAAGTTTCTTATTTTGATCCCTAGAATACGAGTTTCCTTGTAATTTGAGGGATTTTTTTGCCTCCATACAAATCGGCCCGCCCTAATAGATACATATGTATATGATCATGGACAGTTTTAGCAAATTTGCTTGAGCTTAACATTAATATCACTTTGAAAATAAATTCGACTTAATTCGAACGTAAAGTAAAAATCCCTCGGGCTTTCAAACAAACTAAGTAAACACTATGAACAAAATGAATATATGTATAAAAACAGTACATACATGAAAAAAATCAGTACATTTGCGTACTGATTTGTTGGTTATGCATAAATCAGTACTGTAAAGAAAAATCAGCACATGTACTGACAAAATCAGTATGACTGGCAACGCTAGTCCTTATGAATAGGGAACACGAATAAGCGATGTCCGTTTTTCCGTCCGTCTGGTGTACGTGAAATCGGTTTTCCGAAGCTCCCAGAAAAGCTAGAGACTTCGGTCTAGGACTGGTGTATCAGAAATGGTCCAAAATAGAGTCATATAAAAGTAACTAGAAAACACAAATTTTTTGATTTTTTTGTTAAATAAACTTACTTTATATTTCAGTACGAGTAAATTTTGTATTGAAAATATAAACAAAATAAAAAAGGCGTTTCCAGGGTTGGGAAGTTTAAGTTTTTTGTTATATAAAAATAACCTACTAAAACTAATTTTTCCTTTTTATTTATAAATTTAAAATATCTTACATTCTTAAAAGAAAAATATTGGTGTAACAAATCAGAAAAATTTTAAATTATGATTCCAGGGTTGGGAAACTTACACTTTTTGTGATGTATAAAATTAACTAGATGTAATAATTTTTTTTTTATTTTAATTTATGTATATTTTATGTTTTGGAAACAAAACTTAGGTATAGAAAATTAGAAAAAGAAAAACCACAGCTCCACAGCTGCAAAATTTAAACTCTTTTTGATATTAAAGTAACTAAATAAAACTAGTATTTTCCTTATTTCTTGTTTTCTTTGTTCACTTAACATATTTTGTATATTTTATTAAAAAGAATATTGGTATAAGGAACCAAAAAAAATCTAAAAAGATGATTCCAGGGTTGGGAAAAGTACACTTTTTTTGATATATAAAACTAATTAAATAAATCTAGTTATTTCTTTGGTAATTAAATATATTCTATATTTTAGAAAGAAATAAATTAGTACTCGTGTTAAAACCAGAAATTTTTAAATTATGGTTCCAGGGTTGGAAATTGAAAAAAAATTTGGGTAAAAAATTACAAAAAATATTGTTTTTTCGGTTAAACATATTTCATGTTTTAGTAAGATCTTTACTCAAGCAAATTTTTTAGTCGAAAAAAACCAAGAGGATACTTACTAAAAATTGCACTATAACAAAAAATTATAAATTTTATCACTAAACAAATACATATGTATGTGCTTATGTATGTATCTGTACACTACATATACGTACGTTGGTAAAGGGTATATAAGATTCGGCACAGCCGAATTATAATTATTTCGATTTGGAAAATGCGTGTATATACATATAATAAAATTTTGGAGTAGTTACGGAATTTTCTGCAGGAAAAATTTGTCAAAAAGGTAGCTCTGATTATGTGTATATATATGCGTATGTAAATATACATGTATGCATGTAAGTTTATAGTATGTATTCATGTATGTTTTATAGGTCTGCACAGATGTAACTGTTTGCACCAATTTAACGTGTGTTGGTTCTGGTATGTACAGATACTGTATGTTATTCAGAGTTTCTCTTAGTAATCATGTTTTAGAAACGATTGTTTTTCTTGAACCAAGTATGAGTTTATGAAAGAGAGAGCAAAGAAGAAAGAAGAGTGCTACTGATTTGCTTGCACCGATAAGTTATGACTAGTAACAGAAACGCTGAATAACATAAGTATCTGTACATACCAGAAACAACACACGTAAAACTGGTGCAAACGGTTACATCTGTGCATACCTATAGTAAGTATAGGGTTGTTTATATTTTTTCTAGTGATGACACTAAAATAATCGAAACATGTTGAATGGAACAAAGTGAGATAGGATGTTGAAATATGTTAACATTCAGCCCTGTATAATTCTTATGGAAAGATGTTATCATCTTGGCGAATTTATGAAAGATGAAAGATGTGAGTAAGTGTGAAGAGGCTATTAAAATGCTCTCCTGCAAAACAGTACAACATGACTTAAGCATTTGTTCCTTATTGCCACTTGTTTTATGACTGACAAAAAGGCTTAAAGGTTTCTTACTCATGCAAGATGAGCAAAAACAGGAAAAAGCTGAACATGATGCAAACTTGCGCAAACTTTTTACTTGCGTCTCAAATTAGAGCTTCTAACTTATATTGTGATATAAAACATAATTTTAAATGTAACTACCCAGGCAGAAAAAGACAATCAGCACGACGCACACTGTCGCGAAGGTGGCCAAAAATGAAAAACATTAGTTTTAAATTAAAACAAACAAATTACTTTGATGCATGTGCAATATTCTAGTTAAGTAAAATAATAACAGAAACTAAAAATTTTAAGAACCCCCGATATATCTAGAAAAGATGTGATATCTTCTAAACGACTGGACCGATATTTTTACAAACATAATTAAGAACCTTCTCGATCAAGTCACCTATCAAACAGAAAAAACTAAATCAAAATCGGTCCAGCCGTTTGGGCTGTACGTGGGTCACAGATACGCAGACACACACTACAAACTTATAACACCCCTTTTTTGTGGTCGGGGGTTAAAAAGGATTTTTTTAAAAAAGGTTTGTTTTTTAAAGTGTTTTGACGATTCAAATGCAACGGTCTTAAGCCAGTATTCAACTATTTGAAAATATGGTACGGACACATGCAAACTTTAACAGGTTAATTAAAGTTTTTTTAGATATTGTACTACAACTTCCAATAAAACATAAGGAGAATATTGTTATAATATGGTTACAATATATTTTTTCTATATTTTGCTTATAATGTAAATGGAAAGAAAATCATTTGTGGGTGAAAAAAGTAGGAGTTAAGTGGTATATAGAAAAAAATATATAAAAATATATTTTTCATACTTTCACATTATATTTCTACAAGTAACTAGATTGCAAATTTTTTGTATTCTTGTCCACTTTCCCCCCCCCCCCCCTTACAATTTATTTTTACAATATTTTTCAAGTTATAATTTGTATATTTTCACAATATTATTTACTTTCAGGACATTTAGGAAATACTAGTCCTTTAAATTTAAATGGCCAAGTTGTAGGTGTCTATTTTCTATATTGCGACTAGTTTAACATTTAACTCATTATAAGTGAAGAAAATTTTTTGTTTCACATTTTTGAAAAAGGACATTTTTGAGGTATACGAAGCATTAAATATGTTAAAATTAGTGTCTATACAGAATTTCATTGACTTACAATTATTTTTCTCTCTGTTATGGTAATTTTTTATTTCAGGATATATGGGAAGGACACACGAATACGAATATCTAGAAATGGCCGAATATTTGGGAATTCGAATACGCATCACTTAAAAATATATACAGCTTAATAATAACCCCTCCATAAAACCAGAATTTGTGGAGTTTGAGGACACTTGGGAAGAAATTTAAAAAATAGTTTTTCTAATATTTGGAGTACGTTTTACACTGCAATTACACATGCCACTAGTGGCATGCAATTGTAGTATACGTATTATCAACGAACATTTTTTCGAAATATTCGAATCTCTTGCCATTTGCTTGACTGTTTACACATGCAATTGCAAGTTCATTTTAAAAATGTCGCGAAGAGAACATTTGTATACTTATCAAGTAAAAAAATAGCTCACATTTTGTTTATAGAGTTACCGAGTACATCATATAAGCACATGTTTAAGGACATGATTAACATTTATTATTATAAGCATTATTTTTATATTATTAAAGCTCTATAATTAACAAACTTACATTTTTTTATGTGCATTACAATAAATAAAACACAATAATACATATAAAAAATTAAAACTTTATCAATTTAAATTTCACATTAATCCAATAAATGTGCATCAAATGCTTAACATGCAACATGCAACTGCCAAATTTTCACTGGCATGCAAATTTTGCTGCCACTGGAGCTGCCATTGCGAAAAAATTTGAGTGTGTTAGTGAAAAATCGTGAGTGTATTGAGTTTTTCGAAATGGCATGCCACTATAGTGGCATGTGTAAATGGCAAGGTTGGCAAACGGTATCGTAAAAATACCGATACCGATTCAAATACCGCTAAAATTAGATACCGGTATCGTTACCGATACCGAAACCCATTTCGGTTAGAAAATACCGGTATCCAGACTACCGTTTACGTCTATACCGGTACGTACCGGTATACCGATTCCGGCCAAAAAATAAATGATAAGTGAGTTGTTTGGCAACTACAAATTTTTATTATGTATTACAACTTTCTTAACCCTGAGACGACTGTTTTTTTCAGTTGTATTTTGGTTTTTATTTCGTCCATTGTGTTCGTATTGCTTTTTTATTCCAGACGCCATCCAATCCCATTTGTGAACCAATATTATTGCCATGTTCATAAAACTCAAGAAAAAATAGCAAGGCCAGAACTAAAAATATTTAAATGTTTTGTAATGGATATTATGGTTTCAAAAAAATATACCATAGATAAGAACCTTTGTTTTTCGAGAATTAATTCGAAGACAACTAAAATTAGTTGTTATTCAGAATACCAAAAAAACAGTTGTTTAAAAGTTAAGTTGTTTCAGTTTCAATCCCACTTAGTTGAGCTGTAAACCGTAATATGGGCAAAAATATATTTCAAATAACTTCCTTTCCTTGGTTTTGGTCTTGTTTACACACTTCACGATAATAAATAAGGTTGATAGAGAAAAAGCTTCTAAACTTTTATATTTGAAGTTAAAGATTCCTCTCTTGAGGTGAAGAAAACTTAAAGTTTTTAATGTTAATTGCACAAGAATTTTGGTTTCTTTGTTTTAAAGTTGGCTAAAAGAATATTGTTTCTTCTTTTAATTGAAATATTCAAATATTCGTTTCGTGTGAATTTGGCGAGAAAGTTATAAACAATATGAGTCCAGTTATAAACAATATTGAACATGTCCAAAGTATAAAAGTGTCGAAAAAACCGAAAAAATTATATATGTTGAAAAATACAGACATCTATTTGAAATTTACTGAAACAAGATATATGTATATGGTTCTTAGTCTCTTCTTTCTGTATCCTTCTATAAATTTAAAACCGGTTGATATTTAACTTAGTTAGAGGTTGATAAGTGCCTACGGGTACGAAAAAGCGGTTTTTTACCCGTAACTCAAAATTTTGGAGGTGTCTGGAAAATTTCAAATACAGATTTTTGTTACACTGGACAATACCTAGCAGAAAAATAGTAACACACAAATTTTATAAAAATTTGTCACACAGTGTAATTTATCAATATAGACTTTTTGTAGCGTGCGACACCACGCAAATTTACTTGATTTTTTTAACGAAAGCGATTTTTTTTATTCTATATTTTTTTTTTTGGCCGTCAGCAGCTCTACGTTAGGTAAAATTTTAAGAAAAATCGAGTCACGTTGTTTAGAAATACAAGGTTAATAGTTTGCTGTAGCACGAGACAAAAAGTGTAATTTCTCGGAGAAATGCCCATATGTTAATGTAAAAATACTCCCTTTTTTGAAGTAATTTAATAAAAAAAGATTTTTTGCTATGTTCACTGCCTGAAATAATAAATTTATCAGTAATATCGGTATACTGAAATAAAATAAATACCGATACCGCTACCGATACCGAAATTTAAAAAATAATTGTACCGGTATCAATACCGATACCGTTATTTGTTTCGGTTTCCAACCTTGGTAAATAGTATGTTAGTGATGTACGAATATTCGTATTCGATTTCCCGCATTTTCGGTAATTTTTAGATATTCGTATTTGCCAAATTCAGGCGAATGCGAATATTTAAAACAAAAATTAAATAAATAAATGCAAAAATCCCAAACGAAATTTAATTAAATGGCTAAAAATATTAATTTGTAATATTTGAAAAAAGAAAAGATTTCAATTAAATTCATGTACCGAACTTAGAAACAAATAAAACAAACTTTTTGTACAATTAACTTAAAAAAGTTTAAGTACTTTTCTAGATAATGTGTGTCCGAAAATTATTTCTTATATAATAAAGTATTCTATAAATATATCGGAGGGGCAAACGATCTAGTTCCTAGATAACTGCTGTTAAAAATATTTTCTTTAGTTCGGTTAAATAAACAATGAAAATAATATCAATTTAAAAATATTTGACAATACGTCTTTATATGAAAGTTTCCATTAATACATATGTCAAAACTTATACGATGTAGCCTCAAGTGGGCCAACAACAATTTTAAAACTTACAATTTGATATTGTCATATCCATATATAAATATATTTTTTGAAAGAACACTTTTCATTCCTAGTTTTGTTACGATATGTTACGTAATATATGGACAGCCCCTAACAGAGTGATACAAACCTTAGCCTAATCAAATCATAAATATGGTTAAAAAAATATATCACATTATAAGGGGTTTCATTAGAACTCTCAAAATTGCCATTTGTTAAATTGGGCAAAATTGCGATACTTGTATCATGAAGCCCCTTTTGAAATTTTACGCAAACAGTTTAGGTAAATTTGAAACAAGCGTCAAAAAGTTCATTTAATAAAAATAAAATAAGAAAATGTCAAGCAATTTTTAATTTAAAAATATATTTATATATTTCTATTAAAATAAAAATGTGTGCGTGTGCCTAAAAATGCATAAACAAATTCAAAAAAGCAAGAAGTTGTGGTTTACAAAATACACAATTCCACAGCTTAAGTTTACGAGTCAAAATTATTGGGCAAACTTAACAGGTTTCTGTAAATAAATTTCTATAAAATTGTTGACATATTCACGATAAAGTATGGCACGAAGGCCTAGTTTTAAAATTGAAGACATACCTACCAATAAACATACAAAAGCTTTTGGAAAGTTATATTATTGATAGGAAGTTCACCGTTGTGGAAGGCGAGTTCACGAGTGTGCCCAAATCTATATCTTCAGGTGTGTCACAGGGTAGTATTCTGGGGCCAGTCTTGTATCTAATATATACTTGTGATATGCGTGTGAGTAATAACATCCACACTTCTACATTTGTCGATGATACAGCCTGTATGAGTATGCACAAAAACCCTGATGAGGCATCCCGCAATCTCCAAGAACACATTACCCAGCTTGAAATATGGTTGAACTTATGGAAAATTAAAGTAAATGAACAAAAGTGTGTCCATTTAACATTTACCCTAAGAAGAGATACCTGTTCTCCCATTCGAATCAACAATCAAAGTATTCCTCAACATTCTCAAGTGAAATTCCTTGGTATATACCTTGATCGAAGGCTTACATGGAAACATCATATTGACTCTAAGTTAACACAAATGAAACTTAAATTAACTCAAATATATTGGTTAATTGGCAGAAATTCAACACTCAGCCTAGACTGCAAACTTTTGACATACAAGTCGCTTTTGAAGCCAATATGGTGCTATGTAATTCAGCTATGGGGCACTGCTTCAGCTTCAAATATTGAGAAAATCCAACGAAGGCAAAACAAAGTTTTACGTTTGATAACATCCGCTCCATGGTACATCAAAAATTCAAATATACATCGTGATTTAAATATGCCACTATTGAGTGAAGAAATTGAAAAATACGCAGGCAAATATTTATCAAAACTCGAGTCACATCCTAATCCGCTTGCACGTAATATTTTGAACTTTACTGGAAACAGCCGCCTAAAAAAGAGGGACACAAGGGCTCTTTTACACGCAACACTCCAGATGGGACTGCTTGAAAATAATTCTTTTTTTTCTCTTTGATTATCACTACCCAGCTAAAAAAAATAATGTATGGTCCATATACGTTTAATATATGAAGTATATAAATATATATGAATATGTATGAACTCATGTATGGAAATGTATAGGATTATACATTGCGAAAGTATTATATATGAATTGATATATGGACTAATATATGAAATGTATTATAATATATAAGCTCATATATGGAAATTTAATTATGAAGCTCTTCAGATGTGGAATAAGATGTAATATATGGAGCCATATAAAAATTTATCCATACATGATATCTCAGATAAGATCGGTTTTGCCATAAAAAAATCTTGCCTTTTATAAACTCGAACTCCATCTTTTTCTCTTTTTTTTTAACTGGTGAATTTTAAATCTATTAGAAAATACATACGGTATGCCAAGTTTATATGCGTACAGCTTCAAAGTATAAAATAGAATAACTTTTGTAACAAAAAAAACCATTATTGTACTATTTTATGTATTGTGGCCCCATTTAATAGATAAAATAATCAGAAGGATAATTCTGTCATTAATTTTATTGAAAATAACGGAATTCTTTAGATTTTTAAGAAACAAAGTTCATATTACTGCCAAAAATTATATTGAAAACTAGTGTTAATATAAAAACATTTTATTTTTTCTTTTATAATTGCACTATTTTTTAATCTACTTTCTTAAGTTATGAATTTTGTTTTTTGTTTTAATAATAGAATCACCTTTTCCTATAAAATGATGAATGGAATGTATTTTAGTCAGTTTTTAATTATTTTATTGGAGCTTATTTGTTTCTACGTTCATGGTTGGATTTGGCTAAAGTTCGTATCACTCTGTAAGACAAATTACATGTGATAATTTTTAAGGAACAAATTGCACTAAAAACTATTGTAAATTCCCAGCTAAAAAAAATATGTATGGAGCATATATGACATCCCATATATGGTTCGGATCCGAAAAATGGGGGCATATGGTCATATATGATAATATATACTCATACCTTTTCATACATGTACATATGAATTTGTAAATTCATGTTCATATTTATTAAAATTACTTTTTTAAGATTCTAAGCACTGAAGTTGTATTTGATGAAACATTTGTTTGGATAAATAATTAAAAACGAACTCAAAGATATTTTATTCATCATTTTAAGAGAAAAGGTAGATCTGCGTACATAAAATTTAATTTAATAAGAATTTAGAAAAAAAACTAATGCAATTAATCATTAAACAAGTAAGAGTGCTATATTCGGCTGTGCCGAATCTTATATACCCTTTACCAACGTACGTACATATATACAGTATGCAGACACATACATACATATTTGTTTTGTGAAAAAATTTATCATTTTCTTAAAGTTTCCATCTTTGGAGCTGTAATTTTCATTTTTCAAATTTCATATGCCAAACTTTTCTTTCAGAAGCATAAAATATATTCAATTTATAAAGAAAAAGAAAAAAATTTTTAAACCTATTTAATATTATAACACACAAAGTGTCTGATTTTTCAACCCTGGAGTTATAATTTTGGATTTTTCTGATTATTGATACCAATCTAGTTCTTTAAAAAATACATAAAATATGTTAAGTGAACAAAGCAAAAACGAAATAAGGAAAAACTTAGTTTCATTTAATTCCTTTAATATTAAAAAATTCAGTAAAGTGCGACTTTGAATCGCGCACGAAAGGTAGGCTTTTTTGAAGTTTTTTCAGTTTAAACGATTTTTTCAGTTTTGTCGCTTTTTTTTTCTTTTTCGCGATTTTTTTCTGTTTTTGGATGTTTTTTTCATTTTGGCGATTTTCTTTCATTTTGGCGATTTTTTTTCATTTAAGCAATTTTTTTGTTTTATGCGATTTATTTTAGTCTTAGAAATTTTTTTTAATTTGGTGCTTTTTTTCGTTTTGGCGATTTTTTTTGTTTTTGGCGAATTTTTTCGGTTTGGCGACTTTATAATTTTTTGTTTATTTAGTTTTACCCTTTTTGAAAATTTCAAGAGTTTTGCTCTTACGGTTTCCAAGATACAGCAAGTTGTCAAAATTGCATAGTCAAAATTGCATTAACTGATGGAACACCCTTTAATTTAAATTTTTGGAAATTTTAGTGTTAATTTTTGTAGTCTGTATAAAAATACACTAACCTTACAAATTTCAAGTGTATATAATTTTTTTTTATACACACATATATTTATTTATTGTATCTTCAAATATGAACTAACAATAAGTATTCAAATCTTAAATCTAAATATAATTATTAGGCCCGACCAGTATCGGACATAAACTTAGTGATAGTAATTAATAATACATAAATTTCGTATTAAGCACAATAATTATTTTCAAGAAGTATCATTTGGGGTGCTGAGTATTAGGGCCCTTGTGTCCCTCTCTTTTAAGCGGATGTGTCCAGTAAAGTTCAAGATATTACGAGCAAGCGGATTAGGATGTGACTCGAGTTTTGTTAAATATTTACCTGCGTATTTTGCGATTTCTTCAATCACTAGTGGCATATTTAAATCTCGATGTATATTTGAATTTTTGATGTACCATGGAGCCGCTGTTATCAAACGTAAAATTTTATTTTGCCGTCGTTGGATTCTATCCACATTTGAAGCTGAAGCAGTGCCCCATAGCTGAATTCCGTAGCACCATATTGGCTTCAAAAGCGACTTGTATATCAAAAGTTTGCAGTCTAGACTGAGTGTTGAATTTCTGCCAATCAACCAATGTATTTGAGTTAACTTAAGTTTCATTTGAATTAGTGTAGCGTCAATATGATGTTGCCATGTAAGCCTTCGATCAAGGTGTATACCAAGGTATTTCACTTGAGAATGTTGAGGAATATTTTGATTATTGATTCGAATGGGGGAACAGGTATCTTTTCTTAGGGTAAACGTTATATGAACACACTTTTGTTCATTTACTTTAATTCTCCATAAGTTCAACCATCTTTCAAGCTGGGTAATGTGAGCTTGGAGATTGCGGGATGCCTCATCAGGGTTTTTGTGCATACTCATACATGCTGTATCATCGGCAAATGTAGAAGTGTGGATGTTATTGCTCACAGGCATATCACAAGTATATATTAAATACAAGACCGGCCCAGAATACTACCCTGTGGCACACCAGAAGATATAGATTCGGGCACACTTATGAAGTCTCCTTCCACAACAGTAAACTTCCTATCAACAATATAAATTTCCAAAAGTTTTTTTATATTTATTGGCAAATATGTATGTCTTCAATTTTAAAAATAGGCCTTCGTGCCATACTTTGTCAAATGCTTGAGAAATATCAATAAAAAGGGCAGAACAATACTTTTTTTCTTCAAATGTCCTCCTTACAACTAGAACTAATCTATGCGTTTGCTCAATAGTGCTATGCTGACTTCTAAAGCCAAATTGATGGTCCGGGATGCACCCATTATCAGCTAAAATTGTGGACAATTTAGTCATGAGCAGCTTTTCGAAAAGTTTTGAGACTGTATATAGTAAGCTTATAGGCCTATATGACTCAGCCTTGGTAAGATCTTTGCCCGGCTTCGGAATCATTTTAATCTTGGCAAGTTTCCAGTTATGTGGAAAATACTGCATTCGCAAAATGGCATTAAAAATAAATAGCAGGATTCTTATTACAATATGAGGCAAGTTCGTCAGCATCTTGTTACTAATTCCGTCTATACCTGGAGCTTTTTTCGGATTAAGTTCAGCAATTAGTTTTTGTACATCGCGCATCTTAAACTTTATGGGTCGCGTGGGTAGAGCAACTACACTTGGCAAATCAGCAACACCAGTACATGTGTTTGGGGTAAATACGTATTTTAAATGATTAGCAAATATGTTACCTTTTTCAGTATCGCTTCTTGCCCAACAAGTGTGACCAGATTTTAAAATAATATTAAGCTAAATCACTTTTGAAAAAAAGCTAAAGTAAGCTAAAAAGTTACATTTTAGGCTAGAAAATAAAGCTAAACTTTTTCCACTTCTTTGATCACTTTTCAATAGTTTCTTATTGCTAAACTAACGTTAAATATTACACAAACATATTTTTTTATTATACATATAGAATATTTGCTTAATGAAATTATTTATTAATTATTATATTTTAGATTCAATGAAGAACAAAACAAAAACTTCTCCAAAATAATCTTAAAAAGTTTTTAAAAATGTAAAAACATTTATACTAAAATACGAAAGCTTTTTAAGTGAATTAATGCTATTGAAGGTAAAGCATGGTTCACACTATCTGCACAATGTACCGAGTTTCGTCAGATCAGTGAAATAAAGTCATAAGTAAAGATCTAAATTTGCTCTAAATTTATCGACTACTTGAAATACAAGGACACAATTGCGCCACAATGCATTGGTAATAAGCCCATATAGACTTACTCCAGAATTAATTGAGTAATAATGCCATTTTGGCTTATTACTTATGACTTTATTGAGGTGGCCCGACGAAAATCGGTACATAGTGTTATCCAGGCATAAGACTATTTCAGGTTTTTGTTTTAAGATGCCGCTGAATGAACGTCCAACTCAAGTCAAATAATTTTATACCCAAAAAAACTCAAAAAGTGTTTTGGCCACTAATATGGATTTAACTTTTTCCATTGGAATTCTAACCATTCTGCCATTATCTGCTATTTTTCTTCTTTCCATTTATGTTATAAAATTGTCGTATAATTTACATTTTGTATTTTTTGTAAACTATTTTAAAATGCTAAAAAATTATAATTTTTATGAGTTGTTTATGTTTTTAATATATTTTTAGAGAACAGGCAATTTGGACTAAAAAAAGGCTAAAAAAGCTAAATGAGTTTTAAAAAAAAGCTAAAAAATAAGCTAAGAGCTAAATGAAAATTTTAAGGCTAAATCTGAAACAAATAAGCTAAATTTAGCTCAAAATAAGCTAATATGGTCACGCTGTGCCCAACCTCCGGTATATGTGCGCAGAGATGGTTTAAGCTCAACGGGGGTTTTCAGCTTTCTAGCAGCGCGCCACAAAGAGTAATTAGATGCTGGTGTGACATCAAGACCTTCCAGATAATTTTCAAGAGATGCAGTTTTTTCAATTGCAAGTAACTCTTGGAGTCGTTTAGTGCACTCTTTAAATCTGATTTTAAGATGTGGTGATCTGTGCTGTTGCCATTCCCTTATAGCTCTTCTTTTTTCACATAAGGCACGTTCAATATCGGTAGAATAAATTTTATTAAATCCAGTCTGCGGATTTGAGGTAGTAGCATGTTCAGCAGCCTGTGTAATCATTTCGTTAATGTTGGCGATGTTAGCTTCAATATCCTCGGGTGTTCTTAGCGTAATGTTTTCCGTGCAATGACTACTAAGATATTTTTTGAATCGCAGACAATTTACACGACTGATCATCTTCACATACGAGTGAGGTAAATCACTTCTCTGTGGGCTACAGATTGTAACGATCGTGGGAGAGTGATCGGACGAGAGATCTAAAGAAGCTTCAACGTTAATTAATTCCCTAGAAATGTTTTTCATGACGCCAAAATCTATAACATCCGTAATTTTATTTATGTAAGTAGGTCAGTAAGTAGGCTCCCCACTCGAAATGACGTCCAAGCCCATTTTTGAAATTGTGTTGAACAACGCTCAACCTCTGGGTGTAATATGACGCGAACCCCAGAACGTATGTTTAGCATTATAGTCGCCAGCTGCTACGAAACAAGGGCCAAGAGATTTATAGAAATCCTCGTATTGATTCTCAGTAATTGCGAATCTGGGAGGGGAGTAAATTGATGATATCACAAAATTTGTGCAAAAATTTTCAACACAAATATTCGTTGCTTGTAGATATTCCTCACAAATTTTGTAATAATATAATGTTTAAGTCTAGACTTTATTAGAATTGCTGATCCACCGCATGCTCTTCCTCTCGGGTTCTTTGAATCATATAAGGTGTAGCCAGAAATTTTAAAAAGGCTTCTCGAAGTCAAATGAGTCTCTGAGACCAACAATATATCAATATTTTTTTCCGTGAGGAAGTGCGCAAGTTCATTTTCATGTTGGCGAATGCCGTTTGCGTTCCAGAAACATATTTTTAACGTGTTCATGGCTTCTTAACTAATGCCTGAAGCAGTGTATTCTGCATTCGCAGCATTTCTTGCATCATGCTAGTCATATTTGTGGTAAAACTATTAATAGTTAGCACCAGATTCTCAATAGTAGCTTCAAGACGACTAAAGTTAAAGGTAGAGTTTGCATTCGTTGAATTACTTGGCGGTAGAACATTTTGTGTGGGAATAGACCTAGTCTTAGCAGCATCGGCATATGATACACGTGAACTAACTGGTTGGCTTGTTTGAGGAAGAGTGGCGGAGTAAGCTTTTGCTGCTTGAGGTGGAGCTAGTTTAGGTTTTTGACTCATAGCCAAGTGTATATACATACATACATACATATATTACATGGGATTTTAACATTTTTCGTTGCCGGTTTTTTAATACCCATTAATTTTTTATGCTCATGTATTTGTTGTTGTAGGTCTACATACTGTGTCCAAATTTCAGGTCTGTAGCTCTTACGGTTCTCGAGAAAATACTAATATAGTTTTAGACATAGTTAATTTTACATAACACAAAAAGTTACAAAAAGTTTCTGGGAGCTTCGGAAAACCGATTTCACGTACAGACAGACGGACATCGCTTATTCGTCTTCCCTATTCATAAGGATCCAGAATATATATATTTTATGGGTCGCTTATTGATATTATTGATATTATAGAAATTACAAACGGAATGACAAACCTATATATACCCTTTTAACATTTTTTTGGTAAAGGGTATAAAAATGATAAATTTTATTTCAACAGTAGTTTTCAATATTTTTTTTTGCAGTAATATGAACTTTGTTTCTTAAAAATATCTAGAGTATTCCGATATTTTCTATAAAATTAATGACTGAAATATCCTTTTGATTATTTCATTTATTTAATACGGCCGCAATGTACAAAATCGTACAAGAATGGGGTTTATTTTTTAAACGTTGAGGCTGTACGCATATATAATTTTCAAACCGTATATATTTTCTAATAGATTTACAATTCACCAGTGATAAAAAAGAGAGAAAAAATTCGAGTTAATACAATGCAACCTTTTTTGATTGCAAAAACGATCTTATGTGAGATATCATGTGAGTATACATTTTTATATGGCTTCATATATTATATCTTATTTCTATATATAGATCCACATATGAAGAGCTTCATAATTAAATTTCCATATATGACCTCATATATTATAATAAATTTCATATATTAGTCCATATATCAATTCATATATAATACTTTTACTATGTATAATCCTATATATGTCTATACATGAATTCAAACATATTCATATATATTTATATACATTCATATATTAAAAATATATGGACCATACATATTTTTTCTAGCTGGGTGGGTAATTAATTTTAGTAATATATATAATAGTGTATGAATATGAACATTGCATACTGTATATGAAATAGTTATTCTATAGTTATCCATACATGTATGGAAATGTATGAATATATATTATCATATATATCCATATACCCTCATTTTTCGGATCTGAACCATATATGAAACATCATATATGTTCCATACATATTTTTTAGCTGGGTACTTATGTATTATTTATAACTGTCATTAATTTTATGTCCGATACTGGTCGGGCCTAATAATTATATTTAGATTTAAGTTTTGATTACTTATTATTAGTTCATTTTTGAAGATACAATAAATAAATATATACCCAGCTAAAAAAATATGTATGGAGCATATATGATGTTCCGTATATGGTTCAGATCCGAAAAATGAGGGTATATGGACATATATGATAATATATATTCATACATTTCCATACATGTATGGATAATTATAGAATAACTATTTCATATACAGTATGCAATGTTCATATTCATACACTATTATACATATATATTACTAAAATTAATGAGTTTTTTTTGTAAGATTTAGCACAGGGAGGCATTATTTAATAAAACATTTGTGGAGGGCTTAGTAATCTGCATGTTGTCCCATTATGCTAAAGTTTGTCATAATAATTTACAATAGTTTTTAGTGCAATTTGTTCCTTAAAAATGATCACATGTAATTTGTCTTACAGAGTGATACGAACTTTAGATAAATCCAATCATGAACGTAGAAACAAATAAGCTCCAATGAAATAATTAAAAACTGACTAAAAGACATTCCATTCATCATTTTATAGGAAAAAGTATTATTAAGTATTATTAAAACAAAAAACAAAATTCATAACTTAAGAAATCAGATTAAAAAATAGTGCAATTATAAAAGAAAAAATAATCCATTTTTACATTAACATTAGTTTTCAATATAATTTTTGCCAGAAATATGAACTTGGTTTCTTAAAAATCTAAAGAATTCCGTTATTTTCTATAAAATTAATGACAGAATTATCCTTCTGATTATTTTATTTATTAAATGGGGCCACAATATATAAAATCGTACAATAATGGTTTTTTTTCTTATAAAAGTTATTCTATTTTATACTTTGAGACTGTACGCATATAAATTTTGCATACCGTATGTATTTTCTAATAGATTTAAAATTCACCAGTGAGAAAAAGATCGAGTTAATATATTTTAAGATTTTTTATGGCAAATCCGATCTTATCTGAGATATCATGTATGCATAAATTTCTATATGGCTCCATATATTACATCTTATTTCTAATTAAATTTTCATATATGAACTCATATATTATAATACATTTCATATTTTAGTTCATATATCAATTCATATATAATACTTTTGCAATGTATAATCCTATACATTTCCATACATGAATTCATACATATTCATATATATTTACATACATTCATATATTAAACATATATGGACCATACTTTATTTTTTTAGCTGGGTATATAAAAAAAATTTATTCACGAGAGTAAAATAATATCGTTCAAACAATAAACATTTGCTCAATTCACAATTCATATTGCATCTTTAAAAGTTGTATGATTCTAAATAAACTCATTTGGATATTACTGCCCTCTGCGACGTCGCTGATCCTGCTGTTGAATAAAAATTTTATGCATGACTGCTCGAATTAATTGTTCTAACAAAGGATTATTCCGATACAGTAAAGCCGAGGACGAGCGAGTTTTAGAAGAAAATAAAAAATTTACTGTAGGGTGATATGTAATATTCATATTAATCACGAATTAAAATAGGAGAAATACGAAGTTTGTTTTTTTGAAAAAAGATGTATTTTTTATAATAGTGTATTATTCAGTTCTTCAGTTTTCTGATCATTTTACTCAACGAAGACGGATCCTCTTGATTTCAGTAGTGAAAATTTGATTATAAAATGCTTTATTCGTGAATTTCTGAAAATCACTTAAGTGGAAATTTGTATATATCGAGATATATTTTGCGAGATATTGAAAAGCAACAAAAAAGTTCTTTCACCAACCATCTGATACGTGTTACCGGCATGTTTAGATGATGTCTCCTGCTACCGTGTTTGATGGAGGAAAATGTAGAGAAGATTGCCGAGTAGTAAAAGTCGCACTTAATGTGAATTGGAGCGACAATTGACACACAATTAAAAAAAAATAATTAAACACTTCTATTTTACATATTTCTTTGTATCGTTTTTAGTTATGCTATGTACTAGAGACCTTTTCACATATTACGTAACGCTATTTTCGAATTATTTATACCCTGTTCGAAGGAAATTTTTCAATCTTAAAATTTAATTAAATTCTAAAATTGTGTTTTTGTTTCAAATGTAACTGTAAGAAAGAAAGAATTTGTTCGACGCCGATAAACAAGCAGTAAGATGTCCATATTTTTTTAATATAAAATAAAAATGTGAACTATTCAAATCTACACTGAAATTTCATAAAAATTCCATATAATTGAGGTCATACCATATCTCCCCATGCTTCTACGAAAAAAATGTTTGCCCTATTGCAAGATGCATTTAGTAAAGGCCGTTTCCGAATATAATACAAGTGTTAATACTTTTGGGGTAAATAAAACTCTGACATGCCGAGTTATTGTTGTTTTTTTAACATTTTGCAACTGAAATTAGATCAGCGAGAAAAATGTCTGTCAAAAGTATTCTAGTTTGAAACAGCCTTAATCACTATCGTCTATTCACCATAACGTAAAAAAGTGGAATAAATTGTATAAGTATTAGGGATGCCAAACGGGAAATCCCGAACCCGAAAATCCCGGGATTTGTAAAATTCAATCCCGGGATTTCTTAGCAGTTTTTATATTAAAAATTTTATAAATTAAAATTTTCGTTGAATTTAAGGAATTTTCTATAATAATTAAAAGTCCCATACAATTTTATATGTGCAGTTTTAACAATTTAATGAATTTTCGTGACATATTTCTTATAAATGAACAAAAAGAGCAAAATAAATTAACTACTTTCTCACGGCTATTTTCAATATATAACTAAGAATTATTTTGAAAACAAAAAGAAGAATTTCTTTTAATTTATCGACATGTTCAGCCTTATTATCGTTGTCATAGTAGTGATAAAATCGATTCAAAACAAGTAAGAGTGCTATATTCGGCTGTGCCGAATCTTATATACCCTTTACCAACGCACGTACATATATAGTATACAGAGCCATACAAACATATTTGTTTTGTGAAAAAATTTATAATTTTTTTCTCTAAAGCAATTAAGAGTAAGTGACCTTTCAGTATTTTTCGATTAAGGAATTTGGTTCAATTATTTTATTTTCGATATTAGCAATAGTTGAATATTTTACTCTACACTCTGTGGTTAAGATATATTTGACATTCAGTCTTATTTCAGTCAACATTTTTGGTTATTTTTTTACCGAAACTTTTTTCAATATCCAACCCTGGAATCATATTTCTGAGTTTCTTAATACTAATTTATTTCTTTATAAAATATAGAATATATGTATTTAATTACCAAAGAAATAATTAGTTTTATATACCAGAAAAAATTGAAGTTTTCCAGCTCTGGAGCTATGTCTTTTATTTTTCTAATTTCTATGCCAAACTATTTCATTCTAAGTCATAAAGTATATAAAACTTGTAAACAAAAAGAAAAAACTAACTTCACCTAGTTACTTTTGTAAAAAATACAATAAATTTTGCAACCCTGGAATCCACCTTTTAGATTTTTCTGATTTAAAAAATTAATAAAGTGTGTTAAGTGAACAAAGAAATAAAAAAAATTAATTTTAATTTTCAGTTCTCGTGGTACCTTCATAGCGAACAGTCGAATAGCGGAATTTTACTTACTTACCAAACAAACAAAAATTACATATACAAAAAAAATATTAGTAGTACATATTATTCGTAATAGGTACATACATACTGTCTTTAATAAATAAGCTTTCTGCTTTGCTAATATTTTTTACATAGTAAAAATAACAAAAACAATAAAACCGCAAAAAAAAACTTAAACAAGTGATATTGAGGAATACCTCAAAGTCAAACAAACAATCATAAATAACAAAAACAAAAAATACCGAAAATAAAAAAAAAAACATAAACGAATAACCCTTGAGGAATTCTTTGTATGAATTCCTCAAATGCAAAAGAATTTGAAGTGAGTTCTAACGGCAGAAATGCTTATTTTACTGTGAGTTCTGAAACTCTGAATGAAAAAAATATAAAAAATAAATCTGATGAAAATCTTTTGTTAACGGCAACGCCAATTTTTCGTCAGCGATCAACTTCGCTTTGTCCAATGCCAAATAGTAATGATGCATTAACATTACAGTTGCCCAGTACTTCTTCATATAAGTCAGTAATATCATCCCCTTCAGGCTCGTGTTTATCACTTAACAAAGTTATCACTACAGATAACAGCGGCTCGAAACTCAAGGTACAAGTTGGAATGGACAGATACATTACAATTTTAAAGCGCGGGCGAAGCCCGAATTCTTCAAAAATCTCATCTGCTCCAAAAGTGTCTAGGGATAACAGCGCAGCCTCAACTAATCGCCAAAACCGCTTTAAAATTTTTCAAGATGACAACGACAAACCCGAGGTATCCTCGAACAAAACATCCAAGCCGCCACCAATATATTTGAGACAAAAAAATTCAAATGCCCTTATTAAAAAATTAATTTCGGTCATTGGTGAGAATAAATTTCACATTGTTTCTGGAACGCAAACGGCATTCGCCAACATAAAAATGAACTTGAGCACTTCCTCACGGAAAAAAATATTGATATAATGTTGGTCTCTGAGACTCATTTGACTTCGAGAAGCCTTTTTAAAATTTATGGCTACACCTTATATGATTCAAAGGACCCGAGAGGAAGAGCATGCGGTGGATCAGCAATTTTAATAAAGTCAAGACTCAAGCATTATATTATTGACAACATTTGCGAAGAACATTTACAAGCAACGAATATTTGTATCGAAAATTTTTGCACTAATTTTGTCATATCATCAATTTACTCCCCTCCTAGGTTCGCAATTACTGAGGACCAATACGAGAATTTCTACAAATCCCTTGGCCCTTGCTTCGTAGCAGCTGGCGACTACAATGCAAAACATACGTTCTGGGGTTCGCGTCTTATTACACCTAGAGGTCGGGCATTGTTCAACACAATTTCAAAAATGGGCTTGGACGTCATTTCGAGTGGGGAGCCCACTTACTGGCCTACGGACATACAAAAAATTCCGGATGTTATAGATTTTGGAGTCATGAAAAATATTTCTAGGGAATTAGTTCATGTTGAAGCGTCTCAAGATCTTTCCTCCGATCACTCTCCCACGATCGTTACAATTTGTAGCCCACTAAGTAGTGACTTACCTCACCCGTATGTGAAGACGATCAACCGTGTTAATTGGCTGGGGTTCAGAAAATATCTCAGTACTCATTGTACGGAAAACATTATACTAAGAACATCCGAAGATATTGAATTTAACATTGGCAATCTTATCAAAAATATAAAACAGGCTGCTGAACATGCGACTACCTCCTACCCGCAGACTGGATTTAATAGAATTTATTCTACGGATATTGAACGTCTTGTAAGTGAAAAAAGAAGAGCTAGAAGGGAATGGCAACAGCACAGATCACCACAACATAAAATCAGATTTAAAGAGTGCACTAAACGACTCCAAGACTTGCTTGCATTTGAAAAAACTGCATCTTTTAAAAACTATCTGGAAGGTCTTGATGCCACACCAGCATCTAATTACTCCTTGTGGCGCGCTGCTAGAAAGCTTAAAACACCTGTTGCGTTTAAACCACCTCTGCGTACA
The DNA here is from genome assembly GCA_944452675.1 of Tachina lurida. NCBI lineage: Eukaryota > Metazoa > Arthropoda > Insecta > Diptera > Tachinidae > Tachina > Tachina lurida. The sequence continues at coordinate 107,485,632 of OX101753.1, read as the reverse complement.
TCTACAGGGGGTTGGGCAAGAAGCGATACTGAAAAAGGTAAACTATTTGCTGAGCATTTAAAATCAGTATTTACCCCTAACTCGTGTACTGGTGTTATTGATTTGCCGAATGTAGTGGCGCTACCCCCTCGACCCATAAAATTTAGAACGTGTGATGTACAAAAAGTAATTGCTGAACTTAACCCGAAGAAAGCTCCGGGTATTGATGGAATTAGTAACCAGATGCTAATAAAGTTGCCTCGTATTGCAATTAGAATCCTATTATTTATTTTTAACGCCATTTTACGACTGGAGTATTTTCCAAATAGCTGGAAGCTTGCCAAAGTTAAAATGATTCCAAAGCCGGGCAAAGACCTTACCAAGGCTGAGTCATACAGGCCAATAAGTCTGCTATCAACAATGTCAAAACTTTTCGAAAAACTGCTCATGACAAAATTGTCCCCAATTCTAGTTAGTAATGGGTGCATACCGGACCATCAATTTGGTTTTAGAAGTCAGCATAGCACCATCGAACAAACTCATAGATTGGTTCAATTTATAAGAAGAACATTTGAAGAAAAGAAGTATTGTTCTGCGCTGTTTATCGACGTTTCTCAGGCATTTGATAAAGTGTGGCATGAAAATTGAAATCATATTTACCAATAAATTTTCTGAAGCTATTAGAAAGTTATATTACTACCCGGAAGTTTACGGTTGTGGAAGGAGACTTCATGAGTGTGCCCGAATCTATATCATCCGGTGTGCCACAGGGGAGCATACTGGGGCCAGTTTTGTATTTGATTTACACTTGTGATATGCCTTTGAGCAGCAATATTCATACATCTACGTTTGCCGATGATACAGCCTGCCTTAGTATGCACGAAAACCCTCACGAGGTTTCCCGATATCTACAAGAACATATTACACAACTGGAACTATGGTTAAATTTATGGAGAATCAAAGTAAACGAGCAAAAGTGTGTCCAGGTAACATTTACCCTGCGAAGAGATACTTGTTCCCCTATTCGAATCAACAATCAAGTTGTTCTTCAACATTCACACGTAAAATACCTTGGTATACACCTTGATCGACGGCTTACATGGAAGCCCCATATTGACTCAAAGCTAACACAAATGAAACTGAAATTAACTCAGCTACATTGGCTGATTGGTAGAAATTCTTCACTCAGTCTAGATTGTAAACTTTTAATATACAAGACGATTTTGAAACCAATATGGTGCTACGGAATACAGTTATGGGGCACTGCTTCAGCTTCTAATGTCGAGAGAATCCAACGAAGGCAAAACAAAATTTTACGCTTAATAACATTGGCTCCATGGTATATAAAAAATTCAAATATACATCGTGATTTAAATATGCCACTAGTGACTGAAGAAATTGCAAAATACGCTGGCAAATATTTAACAAAACTCGAGTCACATCCTAATCCGCTTGCCCGTAATATTTTGAACTTTACTGGACACATCCGCCTAAAAAAGAGGGACACATGGGCTCTTATTCATAGCACTCCAGATGGGACTTCTTGAAAATACTTTATTTTTTTCCTTTTGACTATCACTACTTATGTATTATATATAACTATTACTAAGCTTATGTCCGACACTGGTCGGGCCTAATTATATTTTTAGATTTAAGATTTGAATACTTATTGTTAGTTCATATATGAAGATACAATAAATAAAAAATCATGCATTCAAAAAAAAAAAAAAAAAAAAAAAAAAAACATTGTTCCAATAAAACGTGGCAACATCGATGAAACTAAAATCCAAATTTATGACGAAAAAGATTTCCGCAAAATGGTTGCTGAATTTGAAAAAAGTAAAACAAGCTTCTACACATACCAGCTTAAGAGCGCTAAAGGCATGCAGATCGTATTGAAGGGCATAGATTCTTAAGAAATAAAAGATGCACTCGTCCTCCAGGGGTTCAAGGTAAAAAATGTGTCCAATATAATAAATAGAGAAAAGATTCCCCAACCCCTATTTCGTGTTGAACTAGAACCTAATGATATAAAATTGAAAAAAAATGAGACGCATCCAATTTATAATTTAAAATACCTCTTGTACCGAAAAATCACAGTTGAAGAGCCACATAAGCGTTCAGGTCCTGTACAGTGCCATAATTGCCAAGAATATGGCCATACAAAAACATACTGCAATTTACCTACTGTTTGTGTTGTGTGCGGCGAATTACACGGCACTACTAGTTGCAATAAACCAAAAGATCAAAGTGGCAAAAAATGTAGTAATTGTGGAGGTAATCACACCGCTAACTACAGAGGTTGTCGTGTGTACTCTTTTGTAAAGAAGACTATGGTGCAAAAACCTAAATTAGCTCCAGCTCAATCAGCAAACGTTTACTCTGCCACTTTTCAGCAAATGAGCCAACCAGTTACTTCCCGTGTATCGTATGCAGATGCTGCTAAGGCTAGTTCTATTCCGACACAAAATGTTTCACCGCAAAATAATTCTACAAATACAAACTCAAACTTTAATTATAATCGCCTTGAAGCCACTATTGAAAATCTTGTGCAAACTATAAACAATTTTACAACAAATATGACTACCATGATGCAAGAAATGTTGCGAATGCAGAATACTCTGCTTCAAGCAATACTTAATAAGCCATGAACACGTTAACAATATGTTTCTGGAACGAAAACGGCATTCGCCAACATAAAAATGAACTTGAGCACTTCCTCACGGAAAAAAATATTGATATAATGTTAGTATCTGAGACTCATTTAACTTCGAGAAGTCTTTTTAAAATTTATGGCTACACTATATATGATACAAAGGACCCTAGAGGAAGGGCTTGCGGTGGATCAGCAATTCTAATAAAGTCAAGACTCAAGCACTATGTTCTTGATAACATTTGTGAAGAATACCTACAAGCAACAAATATTGGCATTGAAAGTTTTTGTTCAAATTTCGTTATATCATCAATTTACTCCCCTCCCAGATTTTCAATCACTGAGAATCAATATGAGGATTTCTACAAATCTCTTGGACCTTGTTTTGTAGCAGCTGGAGACTACAATGCGAAACATACGTTCTGGGGTTCGCGCCTTGTTACACCCAGAGGTCGAGCATTGTTTAACACTATTTCAAAAATGGGCTTGGATGTCATTTCGAGTGGGGAGCCCACTTATTGGCCTACTGACATACATAAAATTCCGGATGTAATAGACTTTGGCGTTATGAAAAATATCTCTAGGGATTTAATTCAAGTTCAAGCTTCTCTTGATCTCTCGTCCGATCACTCCCCGACGATCATCACAATTTGTTGCCCATTAAGAAGTAACTTACCTGACCCATATGTGAAGATGATCAATCGTGTAAATTGGCTGGGGTTCAAAAAATATCTCAGCAGTCATTGTACGGAAAACATTACGCTTAGAACACCCGATGATATTGAATCGAACATTGCCAATCTCAGCGAGAATATTAAACAGGCTGCTGAACATGCCACTATCTCCCATCCGCAGATTGGGTTTAATAAAATTTATTCTACAGACATTGAACGTCTCGTACGTGAAAAAAGAAGGGCTAGAAGGGAATGGCAACAGCACAGATCACCACAAAATAAAATCAGATTTAAAGAGTGCACTAAACGACTCCAAGAGTTGCTTGCATCTGAAAAAATTGCATCTCTTAAAAATTATCTGGAGGGTCTTGATGTTACACCGGCGTCTAATTACTCCTTGTGGCGCGCTGCCAGAAAGCTTAAAACACCCGTTGAGTATAAGCCACCTCTACGCACATCTACCGGAGGTTGGGCAAGAAGCGATACTGAAAAAGGTAAAATATTTGCTGAGCACTTAAAATCCGTTTTTACGCCAAATATATGTACTGGTGTTGCTGATTTGCCGAATATAGTCGCTCTACCCCCTCAACACATAAAGTTTAAGACGCGTGATTTACAAAAATTAATTGCCGAACTCAACCCGAAGAAAGCTCCGGGTATTGATGGAATTAGTAATCAGATGCTGATGAACTTGCCTCGTATTGCAATGAGAATCCTGTTATTCATATTTAATGCTATTTTACGACTGGAGTATTATCCACACAACTGGAAACTTGCCAAGGTTAAAATGATTCCAAAGCCGGGCAAAGATATAACAAAGGCTGAGTCATATAGGCCAATAAGTCTACTATCTACAATGTCAAAGCTTTTCGAAAAACTGCTCAAAACAAAATTGTCCCCAATTCTAATTAGTAGTGGGTGCATACCAGACCATCAATTTGGTTTTAGAAGTCAGCATAGCACCATTGAACAAACTCACAGATTAGTTCAATTTATAAGAAGAACTTTTGAGGGAAAAAAGTATTGTTCTGCGCTGTTTATTGACGTTTCCCAGGCATTTGATAAAGTGTGGCATGAAGGCCTTATTTTAAAATTGAAGACTTACTTACCAATAAACATTTTAAATCTTTTGGAAAGTTACATTATTTCCCGTAAGTTCACTGTTGCGGAAGGAGACTTTACAAGTAGGCCTGAAACAATTTCATCTGGTGTGCCACAGGGGAGTATACTGGGACCAGTTTTATATTTAATTTATACTTGTGATATGCCTGTGAGCAGTAGTATCCATACTTCCACATTTGCCGTATACAGCCTGCCTTAGTATGCATGAAAACCCTGATGAGGCATCCCGCAAACTCCAGGAACACATTAGCCAGATGGAGCTTTGGTTAAACTTATGGAGAATCAAGGTAAATGAACAAAAGTGTGTTCAAGTAACATTTACTTTACGAAGAGATACTTGTTCCCCCATTCGGATTAACAATCAAGTTGTTTCTCAACATTCACATGTGAAATATCTTGGTATACACCTTGATCGACGACTTACATGGAAACACCACATTGATTCTAAGTTAACTCAAATGAAACTTAAACTAACTCAGGTACATTGGTTGATTGGTCGAAATTCAACACTTAGCCTAGACTGTAAACTTTTAATATACAAGTCGCTTTTAAAGCCAATATGGTGCTACGGAATTCAACTATGGGGCACTGCTTCAGCTTCAAATGTAGAGAAAATTCAACGCAGGCAAAATAAAATTTTACGCATGATAACATCGGCTCCATGGTACATCAAAAATTCAAATATACATCGTGATTTGAATATGCCACTAGTGACTGAAGAAATTGCAAAATACGCTGGCAAATATTTAACAAAACTCGAGTCACATCCTAATCCGCTTGCCCGTAATATTTTGAACTTTACTGGACACATCCGCCTAAAAAAGAGGGACACAATGGCTCTTATTCACAGCACTCCAGATGGGACTTCTTGAAAATACTTTTATTTTTTTTCCTTTTGATTATCACTACTTACATATGTATTATATATAACTACTACTAAGCTTATGTCCGACATTGGTCGGGCCTAATTATATTTTTTAGATTTAAGATTTGAATACTTATTGTTAGTTCATATATGAAGATACAATAAATAAAAATCATGCAAAAAAAAAAAAAAAATTTATTTAGCTACTTTAATATCAAAACAAAAAATCAAAGTTTCCATCTTTGGAGCTGTAATTTTCATTTTTAAAATTTTATACACCAAACTTTTCTTTCAGAAGCATAAAATATATTCAATTTATAAAGGAAAAGAAAAAAATTTTAGACCTATTTACATAACACAAAAAGTGTAAGTTTTCCAACCCTGGAGTCATAATTTAGGATTTTTCTAATTCCTTATACCAATCTAGTTTTTTCAAAAATACATAAAATATGTTAAGTGAACAAAGCAAAAACGAAATAAGAAAAAACTTTGTTTTATTTAATTCCTTTAATATGAAAAAATTCAGTAAAGTGCGACTTTGACTCGTGCACGACGGGTTCCGTAGATTCGGGTTTGAGCATTTTTTAATGTGGCTTTTCTGCTTTTTTGAAGTTTTTTTTAGTTTAAGCGATTTTTTCAGTTTTTTCGCTTTTTATCGGTTTGGCGACTTTTTTCTGTTTTTGGCGTTTTTTTCATTTTGGCGATTTTTTTCTGTTTTGGAGTTTTTTTAATTTTGGCGATTTTTTCTGTTTTTTTTTGGGGTTTTTTCGTTTTGGCGATTTTTTTCATTTTGGCGATTTTTTTTCATTTGAGCAATTTTTCCGGTTTTTCGCGATTTATTTTATTCTAGGACATTTTTTTTAATTTGGTGCTTTTTTCGTTTTGGCGATTTTTTCGGTTTGGCGATTTTATAATATTTTAGTTTTACCGTTTTTGAAAATTTCAAGAGTTTTGCTCTTACGGTTTCCAAGATACAGCAAGATGTCAAAATTGCATAGTCAAAATTGCATTAACTGATGGAAAACACTTTAATTTAAATTTTTTTAAATTTTAGTGTTAATTTTTGTAGTCTGTATAAAAATACACTAACATTCTTACAAATTTAAAGTGTATATACATACATACATACAATTGTATGTATATTACATAAGATTTTAAAATTTTTCGGTGCTCGTTTTGGAACACCCTTTAATTTCCAATTCTCATGCATTTGCTGTTGTAGCGGCCAAAGGTCTACACACCGTGTCCAAATTTCCTCTTATGGTTCTCGAGAAAATACCCTGACATAGTTTTAGACATAGTTAATTTTACATAACACAAAAAGTTAAAGTTTTCCAACCCTGGAAACATCTTTTTAATTTATTTATATTTTTGTAATTTAAAATACCAATTTTAGTCGTATTGAAGTGTAAAATAAGTTTATTTATTAAAATAAAAATTTGTTTTCGGTAGTTACTTTTATATGGCAAAATCAAGTTTGAGTTTTCCAGCTCTGAAACTGTCTGCTCGATTTTGCTGATTTTCAATACCAATCTAAGTTGGACTATATCTGACACACCAGTCCAAGAACGAAGTCTCTAGCTTTTCTGGGAGCTTCGGAAAACCGATTTCACGTACACCAGACGGACGGACATCGCTTATTCGTCTTCCCTATTCATATGGACCCAGAATATATACATTTCATGGATCGCATATGAATATTATGCGGAATGGCAAACCTATATATACCCTTTTCCATTTTTGGTAAAGGGTATAAAAATAGCCAATGCTTGGTATATGTAACATCCGTAATGGCTACTTGTTGGTCAATCGCAATTGAAAAAACGTCAATAACATTAACAACACAATAATGTTTTTGCAAGTTATTTGTATGAAAGTAAATCTAAACTTTTCGTAAATCAACTTAAACGGTAGTGCTAAAAGTCCACATCCGTTTTGGTTTAGATTATAGAAAAACATTTATATTGAAAACAAAAACAAGTTTTCATATTTAGTTATTGTTTCCAAATTCTCTAACATCAAATAGGATTAATCAACTTAAAAATAGATGAGGAAAATTCTCTTGATTTTTATTTCATACTCGTATTAGAAAATTTTTGACTTTAAAGACAATTGTTTAATGATATATTATCAACATAAAACCTTTTAAAATGCATAAAATTTGTTATTAAAGTATTATTTATTAAAAAAATAATTTATTTTACCAAAAAATTTTAGATTCCGAAATCTCGAAAATCCCGGGATTTTCGGGATCGGGATTTACAAAATCCCGAATCCCGGGATATCTAAAAATCGATCCCGATTGGCATCCCTAATAAGTATCAATGATTTCCTAAAGTAAATACATAATTCGATGCTAAGCGAATTTGTAGTGATTTTTCGCCGAATTAGTGAACACATTTTGAAAAGTGTAGTGAACATTTTAAGCAGTAAAAACTCTGAGTTGAGAAAACTTAAATTTATTACAAGTAGAAGCTATTATTGAAATCCTGAACAAAATATTTAAGAGAAATAAAATTAAAAATGATGGATACTTAGACAGACTGTGGCTCAGGGTATTTAAAATTCGGCGCAGCTGAGTATGGTACTGTAACATGCTTGTACTTAACGATAAGAAACCGCCTGGAATTTTTTCAAAAATAATGAGAAACAAGCAAGGCGAATTCTTATTAAAATGAAGGTAGGTCTTATTATAAAATTGTCTACTAATTGTGGTAAATTCGTCAATTGGTTTTTATATGATCTTTTTCTGTGTAATAGCTTTATTCCATTTGCTTCAATTCAATTAAAAATTCTTAAAAATTTGTCCTTTAACTGCTTTTGTATTAACTTTCATTTCAAAAGAATGCTTGCATTAATAAAACAATTGAAATATCGCCAACTTTCATTTAATAAATGTATTTAATTTAAAAAATTAGCTTTTCCCGGGAATCCCGGGAACTTGATTTTTTCATTCCCGTTTCCCGGGAAGTGCCAAAGTTTGGGAAATCCCAAACCCTACTCACAACACATACATTTTGGTTTTGCGAAGAAATTATTATTTCCCAGTAAAAAATTTTCATGTTTTATGAAGCAATAAGAAAGCACATCATAATTCGCTTTATAATATGAGCTTGTTAAGAAGCAGTGAACGTATGTATATGAAGCAAACCATAGGAAAAAGTGATTTAATAGCGACAAAACAATGCAGGTTTTAAAGCTAGAAACTTATCTAATGTACACACATCCAATAATATATACTGATATTATGTCATGTACATATGCATATGGGCAAATCCTGCGTGACGAACGCTACGTTCGTACGCGTTTTCGGATTAAAATATAAAAATTTTTTGGTCTTTTTAGCGAGATACCTTTAACTTATACATACATGGTGTTTAGTGGGATTTGAGTGTACTTTAGAATGCCAAAAAAAATTTTTAACAGGTATAAGTTGCGAAAAAATTGATCACAAATTAATGTGACGCACGCTACAAAAAATGGAAGTAACTTCGAACGTTGTGGTATGTTTTCGTAATTTTTAGCAAATTTTGCATAATAAAGCACACAAAATGAAATGCCTAAAAGAAAGATGAATATAAGAGAATTCTAAAATAAGTTATTTTCAGGCAAAAAATTTTGTAGATTTTTCTCAAAAGCCGTGAACCCTATGTTACGCACGCTACATTTTTTTCAGTAGTATATAATAAATAAAAACTATTGCATTTATTTTAACGAAACAATTTAATTCTTTTAATAACATTATTTAATGCGTATTTTATGTTTATAAGTTAATTTATTAATGTATATATGTTTATAGATAAATTAAAAAAAAATTATTTGGATTAATTTTAAAAATGGTAGACTGTTTTTGAGACTTGCCCATATGCATTAGAAGATTTTTCTCATCTAGGTTGACAAATGTATTGTAAACCCAAACGCACACGTGCGTAAGTAGTAGGGAATTGGGGCTCTGGGACCAATTAAAATTTTAAAATTTTAAAATTTTAATTACCCAAATTTTAAAATTCTTGGAAATTTGTGAAATTTGATACCTTGAGTTTTCGGCGGCACGCTTTGATGTTTTTTTGTTTACATTAGGAATTTTTTGTTTACATTAAGAGTTTTTTGTTTACATTAACCCTTGTGGGAACGGGTGATTTTTTGGGGGTTACATTAATTGTGTGAACGGGTGATTTTGTTTTTTGTGGGAATACGTTAAGTGGGTTCATAGGTTGGAGGTTTTTCTTTTTGTAATGTATGTATGTATATGCCGACGGGAAAATCATGAAAATGATTTTTTCTAGTACCAACGGGAAAATCATGAAATGATTTTTCCTAATACTAATGGGGGGGGTGGGTGAAATAGTGAAAATTAATTTTTCCTAATGCCGACGGCAATACATGATTATTTTTCCTAATGCCTACGGCAATGCATGAATATTATTTTTTCAAATGCCGACGGCAAAACATGATTATTATTTTTTCAAATGCCGACGGGAAAATGATTTTTCATAATTCCGACGGGAAAAACATAAAAGTTATTTCTAATGCTAATATAGGAGTTTAAGGCTGACCGTGATTTGGGTGGGTGGGGTTGTTGTCGTAATATATAACTGAGGGAGTTTATAGATGTGTCTGTCTGTCTGTCTGTTTGTCCGTCCGTCTGTCTGTTGTGCGAGGCTGAGATTGGCCGGAAGAGCGTGGTGTAGTTGAGGTAGATGGATTGAGTGTATACCTGTCTGTTGGAATTTGTGTGAGGGTTTGATTGACAGGGGGCGGAGTGTAGTTGAGGTAGATCGACTGCGTGTATGCAGGTGTTGCAAGTCTGTAAGAATTAAAGGCTTATAGTGATTTGGGGTAAGTGAGGATGTTGTTGTACGAGTAGTATGTATCCATGGGAATTTGTGGATGTGTCTGTCCGGGGGAATTTAAGCGAGGCTGTTATTGGGAGGGGGTGTGGTGTAGTTGAGGTTGTTCGACTGCGTGTATGTATGTCTATATGTTTGTAGGAGCTTAAGGCTGATCGTGATTTAAGAGAGGTGAGGATGTTGTTGTAATATGTATACGTAGGAATCTGTATGTATGTATGTCTGTGAAAATTTAAGGCTGATCATGATTTAGGGTAGGTGAGGTTGGTGTAGTAATATGTCTGTGTGTATGTACATATGTTTATAGGAGTTTAATGCTATTAGTGATTTGAGGATAGGTGAGGGTGTTGTCGTACGAGTGATATGTATGCGTGGGAATCTGTATGCATGTTCGTAGGAGTTTAAGGCTGATCGTGATTTGTGTTGTTGTCAGTGTTGTTTGTAGGAATGACCGTGAGAATTTTTGTATGTATATCTGTAGGAATTTAAGGTTGGCCGTGTTTTGTGAGGGGTGGTGTGTTGTTGAAATAATCTGAATTTTTCTTAGATGAAATCTGGTATATGTGTGTATGTGCGTGTGTGTGCGTATGATTTTCTCACGCTAGTAGTTTTATGTACGTAGAAATAAATTGTATTCAATATCGAGATTTGGTTCTATAAAATATTTTCATATATCTGATACATATACATAAGTATATTTTCATACTCAAGGTTGCTGGGTATTTTGTCATGCTTAAAATTGTCCAGCTTTAAAGTCTGCCTGCGAGAAATTTGTTTATATTACAGATTTTGCTTATTTAACTACGTCCGGCTTTTTTCGCTGAACTTCTTTTCATACGATCATGGGAATTTATAGTTTCTCTGTCCATAATAAGGTCGTTTAGCTTGGGCATGTGCTCTGACTGAATGGTTTGCGTTGTTCATATATTTTTATGATGTAGATATTGTAAGTGTGATTGTCAAGATCTAATAAATATTTGAGTATTGATAAGAAATTTGATATTATGTGTACATACATATCTACAAATTGATTTTATGTATGTATGCGGTCTTTTGTTGATGTTGTAAATATTCGACGGGTCTTTTATGTATAGATGTCAAATATCTTCATAGTTTTTTTTATTTATTTGAAATCAAAAAACGTTGATTTAATTTTTATCTGTATTTACTTCAAAGTTTGTGAGGATTTTCTGTTTTAAGTAAAACTGAATTCCTTAAGATACATACTTTAGAATAATAGTAACTATAATAGAAATATTTCCTATATTTAATTTACATTTGTTTAAAGTTGATGCAGCTTATCTTCATTCTTAGAAATATTTTGATATAAAATTTTTTCCAGCCGTAGGCTTTTTTCATCACCCTTTACATTTATTTTAGAACATCTTGCATTGCCTTTTATACATTTATAAACATTTTTAAATGAAACTGATCCAGCAGTCCAGCTTATGTAATGATAGTTTTTTGTTAGCCAGCTTGCTTCTTTTTTTTATTTTTTATTGATTATTGAGTTTTATAATGAAATTATTATATTCGTAATTGTTGAAAACAATCGCTACTTCTTTTGCGATGAAATCATTTTAATTACTTTTGAAACCTTGTACGTATATAAAAATTATGTTGTTTTCCATATTACTCAATTTATAAGACTTTTCGAACTTGTCCTTTGATGGGTACATATTCTATTATACGATCATGAATAAGAATACAGTAAGCTGATTTCTTTGCTTACTAATTCAAATTAAAATTTTATTCAATTGCCCCGCTATTGAATAAAAGGAGCTTTTATCTTAAACTCTGGTACAGGTAGAAACGCATGAGATTCTTTCATATACTACCTTTGCTGGAATCTTTAGCGAACAACAGAAAACGAAGTCGTTTTCTTACAATTTCGGTCTAACCTCTCAACTGGTCCTCTAGTATACAATATGACTTTGTATGTCAGCATTTCTGTCTCCTCTTTGTCAGCGTTAGGGATAATTAAATTTTAAACTTTTTATTCTTCAAATTGTGTTACTTCATACTGATAATATGTTTAAGTACATTAATAATGTACGAGTATATGTTTATTTTATGACGGGTGAGCGCCTATGGCTTTTATTTGATGTTCTGGATGAAGTGATTTTTTTTCTCATTTTATTAAAGTTTAGCGTATTGCGTATATATTTCTAATATATTTAAGTGAGCTTTTTGTATCTGTCAGACAGAGTGAACGTATCAGTTGGTCAGTCAGGCTCTCTTTTTATTTTATTAATTTTTTCTTCTAATGTGTCACTACTATTTTTTCAGATTTTACTACTTGAAATAGAAAATATTTATATAATTTTAAAAGTATTAATATATACATACATATAGGTAAATATATGTATGTACGTAGAAATTAGTTCATATACAAAGAAATACATCTTTAATAATCAACTATTCTAGAAAATCGATCCAAAGTAACACATTTACCTCCATCATCAATTCACCGTCAGTGTTTTCATTAAGTATCAGAAACATTAGAATATCTATGTTTGGAAGAATTTTTACCTCATGTGCTTTTACAAGAGGTTTGCTGGTTTACCCCTTACAGTTATTTTTGTTAACGTAGGCTGCGTTGTATCACATTCAGATCTAATGATTTCTCACTTAGAAAAGGTCCTCATCACCATCAATCATACCTGTATACAATATATTCATGAGTTGAGTTGACCCAGATACAATTGCTGTCTACAAATTAATGATTAGAAAATAGCTTTCTCATCACATTCTAACAAGTTTAGTATTTTGCTAGCATGCATGCTTTAGCATGCTTCTATCGATAGTGACGCGAGAGTCCGACATTTAGTGGTTTTTCAATTAAAAATCTATACTATTAGAATTATGAATTCACTCTTTTGAATTTTTAACAAAGTAGATACATATGTATGTATTTCATTTGCCCCAAACTCTTAAAATCTCTTTACTTATAAAAGTATGATGTCAGGAAATTTTTTAAATTATACATGCTTCGGCATGCTTCCAATATTTTTCTCAGTAAATTTATTTCATACTCATACAGATACAGATATAAAGTAAGGTCTGTTTACATTACATTTTACAATTTATGCATGCTTCAGCATGATTCTAGTTGAAGTCTGTATTTATTTAGTAAGTTTGTTTGATACCCATTCATACACATGTACATTGTTAAAGATTGGATATCAAAGTTCAATTTCCTTAGTTTATCTAGAAATGAACAGAGTGAATATCTATTATATTAACCCCATATTCACAATTTAAAATTGTGTGTGCTAGAGCTTTCGAAATCGAAAATGTACAACCTTTACTATAAAAAGTGGTAAACGATGTGTTGCTGAATATTGCACTGTGTTATAGTTCATTTTGAACTCTTAAGTTTTCACAATATTTCATACAGACCATCAAGTTAAGAGAATTCCAGTACATTACGCTAATTATCTTCCCTGAGACCTAACATTCCTAATCAATCCTTCAAAAAAACCAATGCAAACTAGATTTTCCCTTTTTAATTTTATTTATATTTTCATTAAATTTCATCATTTTGTACATCTTCAAATTAGTGTATACTGTATTTTGCACCTTTTTCTCATTCGTTGTTAACTTTAATCGTAAATATTTTAGTTTTCCGGTTAAAAGAACTTTTCTATTTCATGCACTAAGTAAATCCTTATATATCTATATCAATCCACTTATATGAACCATTAATTCTAAATTCTTAACACATAATTCCTCTTAATGATCTATTAAATCATTCTACTATTGATGCTTGCATATTAAGTAATTTTTAACCTTCCATTTATGCATGAATTTTGCAATGTTTATTAAAAAATTCTTTACCATCATCTACTTGTAAGTTTCTTGGCACTCGTACCATTTCAAAAATATTTTCCATTGCCTCGGTTTTTTCGAGTGCAGCTTTTATTTTCAACGATACTCACCATATAAACTTTTAGAATGTGTCAGTTACAGTCTACAAAAATCAATAATTTCTATTTTCTCTAGAATAGCTACCCACTTCACCTAAATCAGCTCCATAAAAGATCATCTATTCCATTCATTACATCACTACATACACAAACAATTTTAGAAATTTATTATGGATTACGTTTACTAAATTTCTTTTTAAGGATATTGAGTTGTTTTACAGTTTTTTGGAGAGTGTTGTGATCTACTTGATACGTTTTCAGCTATTTATACTAAAATGTAGTTAATTTTCTAATATATACATTTTATCGCTCAGCTGTTCAATTTGTTTGACAAAAGATGATTTAATTTTTAGAATGTCTTTATCAATTTTATACCTATCTTCTATCGTGAATTTTATTTCACACTCCACACCATTTATTTGCATTTGAATATATCCTTGAATTATATTAATGCCTTAAGCTTTATTATTAATTCATCCTTTAGTTTCTCGATTTGAGTTTCCAGAAACAATTTACTGATAACATTGTTCACAGTCAGTAAATGTTGATGATTCTCTATGTATACATTGGTAGAAATTATATATTTTATTTAGTTTTCAAAATCAAATTTGTCATAGTATTTTCACGTTTTATCAATCATATTTGACCATCAACTTGTATTTTATCTTTATTCAGTTTTAGATTTCTATCACCAAATTTCCATTCATTATTGAAATCTTTAGGTGAGCCATAGTTTGTATCTAATTCATTTCTTCCTTCCAAGACTAATAAGTCAATATAAGTGTCTTCGGAATTGGAAGTCTGTGAGTAAAAATCACCTTCATAATCGGTACCACCATTTTCAGTATTAACATCATTAAATAAGATGGTATTATCAAATATTGTTCCTTATGCTAGGTTCTTTGGTATACTTGTCTCTATCTTGACTAATGGATTTTCAGGCGTTAAACTTGTATTATTTTCAACTTCTGTCTTCATTTTATTTTCTTCATTCATGGGAATTCTTTTAATTTTTTTAGAACTATTTATGAATTCTTTCAGTGGTTCTGTTATAGGTTTAAATGTATCTCTTAGTTGTTCACGTGTATCTATTTCACCAGTTTTTATACTACGAAGCTTTTTCTTCAAGACATTTCTTGTCAACACCGACTGTTTTAAAATTTTCTCATCCATGTTTAATAAAGAAAAGGTATCAGCTATTAGATCAGCTTATCAGCTATTAGATCAGCTTATCAGGACCTGGTCTGGTTTTCAGATCAGCATTTCAGGACCTGGTCTGGTTTTCAGATCAGCTTTTCAGGACCTGGTCTAGTTTTCAGATCAGCTTTTCAGGACCTGGTCTGGTTTTCAGATCAGCTTATCAGGACCTGGTCTGGTTTTCAGATCAGCTTTTCAGGACCTAGCCTGGTTTTCAGATCAGCTTATCAGGACCTGGTCTGGTTTTCAGATCAGCTTTTCAGGACCTGGTCTGGTTTTTAGATCAGCTTATCAGGTAGCTGGTCTGGTTTTCAGATCAGATTATCTGATTCAGATTGAGTTATCAGTTTACAATTAGCTAGTCATTTATAAAATTTATATGAATGAAGTTTCAGGTCAGATTAAATAACTAAAGTGAATCTCTTATAAGCAGTAATTTATATAGTTATGAAATAGTCAAATTGTTTTCTAAAACGAACATCATTTAATTTATCATCAAAAATCCATATTTATCCTTCCAACACTATACAAATTTCTTGAAACTCTTCAAAATTCATATTACTCACAACATGATCCCTATAGACGAGCTTAATATTTTTCTCATCTTGCTTAAACATTATAATAACATTTGCAGTGTCTCTTGTGAAATGCTTACAGCCGTATTCATAAAAATTTTAAACAGCATTTTGAATGTTGTTTAAGCAAAATTCGCTAAATTTTAGCTTAAAAACGTTTTTTAATTTAAACCTTGTTTAATTCACCAAATCCTAAAAATTAACTGCACCCATACTTAAAATAATTTTGAGTTGACGTTGTAATTTTGCTTCATGTTTATTTGCATTTTTAACTTTGCCTATATGTATGTATGTATGTATGCATGTATGTATGTATTTATGTATGTATTAGGAATTATACTAGAAGTTGGGCACAAGTAGAATGAGTCATCATTCTTCTGTCGCCCCATACAAAAATATACACGTACATATGTATGTATATTATTCTGCTTTGCACATGCAGCATCATCAAATATCATACTTGAAATTCTTTAAGCTTCAATACGTCAAAAAAATAAATGTATAATATAGTATTCTTTTAATTATGAAATTAACTTCTTCAGATATTCATATTTGACTTGATATAGATAATTTTAGTATAAATATATGTTTTTACACCTGAGATAGTAGTAGTGAATTGCCACTTCTGCGACAATTAAAATTTTGAAATTTTAAAATTTTAATTACCCAAATTTTAAGATTCTTGGAAATTTGTGAAATTTGATACCCTATGAGGGTGGGTCAATAAGTCCGTCCAACTTTTTGTTTACATAAGGAATTTTTTGTTTACATTAACTTTTTTGTTTTGTTTTTTCTTTTCTTTAGTACATACGAGGGTGGATCAATAAGTCCGTTTTATGTGAAAATGATTTTTCGTAAGGTGGATATTAAAAACGTGAAAATAAATATTTTTGTAATC